>JABCKL010008415.1:7403-45353 GCA_018851305.1 Calocybe cyanea
TTGGACTTGCCATCGTTATGCCAACCCAAAGGTGACGATTCAGGATCTTGAGGGTCAACAAGAACCTCCAAACCTTCAGTAAACACTTGTTTCTGAATCGGAAGCACAGTGTACTGCGAAAACACCAAATATATCAACATCCGCGTCCCAGAGAAGCAAAACCCAAGAAAATAACACCCACCGAAGCATGTGCAACAAAATCCGTCACAGAAAGAATCTCCCCCGTATGTGCACACACATACACCTCAACCCACGTCCCTTTATCTTCGTTCCTGACTTGCAAGACATGCGTCAAGGCAACCGACGAGTCTTCCTTGACAAGATACTCGATCGTAGGCGCCGCCGCTGTATTGTTGTTGAATTTCCCATCGAGGGTGGATTCGACTTTGGGGATGATGGATTCGAGGGAGACGGTTGGTTTTGAGTCGGCGATTGTGGCTGTTGATTTTAGGAGGGAGGGAGGGAGGGAAGGAGGGGGGTTAGAGATGTTATGATAAGACTGTAAATTGTGCATACTAAAGTTAACAAAAGAAGTCCCAAAAGCGACTACTCTGCCTTTATTCCAAGCGACGTTAGCCACCGCGTTCGCAAAAGGGATATCATTCTATTCATCAACGTCAGTCGACCCAAAATAAAAATAAAAATCAAAAAAAAAAGGCAAAATAGAACACCAACATGGAACTGCTTGACATAAGCAAACCTAGCCTCTCCCGAAGTGAATCCAGCACGATAACCAAGCTGTTTAGATTCGACGCCAAGTTGATTTTGAACGAAGGCGAACGCGGATTCGTTGAGAGGTGGAGGAGTCGAAGAGCCACGAAAAGATTCGGGAACGGGTGATTCGATCCCTTCTGCACCGAACGTCTATGTGATTTGTCTATTAGACGAAATTTTTTTTCTTTGTGTTGGAAAAAGAGACACCCTCCACCCCCCGCACTTACCTTGAAAGTGGATTTGGGATGAAATGTTTTCACTTGAAGATCACGTCCTATAACGCGAACTCGATGTGTAGAGTGTTGTGCACTATTGGGCCACGGCGCAGCATGGACGGCGACGTTGTTGATGATAAAAAGTGGTGTAGTAACGACCGCGATGAGAAGGAGAGAAGAGGTGGAAAGAAATCTAAAGGGAGCCATTGCCAGAATAGCTTAAAAAAAGAATAATCCGCAATGACCAGATGCGTTTGGTGGGTTAAAAAGTAGATTTTTAAATCACGGAGTCAAGTAGGGGGGGAAAGCATTTGGACAAAGGGATTGAGCTTTTATACTTGTAATGTAACCCATTGATGTGGCCAGGTAAGGGTGATGACCCCCTTCGGTTTTTTTTGTTTGCTTGGCGGCGCCAGTGGCAGTTCCTTTCACGATTTGATGGCAACCACATAAATAACGGAGATGTCGCCATAACGTTCCTCTAACCTCGTGAGCGCATCAAAATTTAAATCTCAATCAGATATAGATTTTTTGAAATACAGTTTTAAAAAAAGCAGCAGCAAGAACACGGAGAGACGAGGGGCTTGGGTATAAGCATCAACGAGAGCTGATAAGACGGATCAAAGTAGTTGTATTACAAACAAATAAAAGATGCTTTTTGTTATTTGTTGAACAAAAAGAATTTGTTGTTGGAACAATGACTGTGTAGTTGGCTGTTCGCTGTTGCAACCATCGCGTATCATTCACAATGGCTGTACTCATCTACGATCGTATCCATAACAAGCTCACTTTTCTTCCCTCGCTCCACGCGGACTTGGCTCACGCTGCTTGTCCATCTATGCCACCGAACAGGCAAGCAATCCATTGTGCTGGTTCAATATCCAATACTCGTTCTCTCATTAAACGTTTCCTCCAGAATTATTCTCAATTACGCTTATATACACAACTGCGCCAAGCTGCCATCGTTTTTCCATTGATGATCATCTGCCCTCTGAGGGAGATTGATGATTTCCAGCGCCTTTTTCCTGACGAGCAAAGATCTCATTCGTCGATGGGTCTCACCACCTTCCTTGAATCTCTTTCCTACATGATCGCGATCCTGTCATGCCATCATTAGGAGTGCTTTCATCACGTCACCGACGCTCTCCTGTTCGACGCTGCATACGCCATTTCCTAGCGTCGTCTCCTCTGTTTCTCCCAAAAAGAGAAACCGTTCTTCAGCACCCTAGCTGCACGTAACAACACTCAGCCCATATCTTTTGTCCATCACCATCAGCCACGCTAACACGCAATCTCCGCGCTCGACACGCACTCCTAGGGTTACCTCGGACTCGACTCTTATATCACTCTATTGAGATTTCGGCTCTTATAGTTGGAAGAAACCTGATGCACGAGCGCAATATCGTAGCTCTTGTTCACGATTGCATTCAATTACTATCTATCAACATTTCTCATCTGTCTCGGGGACGATATCCACTCTACTTCCGTGGCCATAAGTTTCCTGTGACAGTTGTCTCAGCAATGTCGTTCCCCCTCTTGAGACCGCTTCCAAACGTGATCATCACCCTATTGTGCTGTTCCCGACGCTATTTCATCAAATGTTACACGTGCCACATCCTTAACATCCTCCAATCACCTTTTCGTGTCAACAATGTCAACAAGAAGGAGCCATTCCTCAACCACCCAGCCTTGTAACGTGACTTGAAAGTTGTCACAAGCATGAAAAAATAATAATAGCAGCTTACTGGGAACAAAGCGCCACCAAGAACCCATGCAAGACGTTTGCGAGGAAGATTTCCACAAGATTGACTTTTTGATTCTCCTGATATGAACAGGAACGGATTTATCTGGAGACAATTCTCGGGATAAAGTGTGTACAGCATTGGGATCACATGCAACAGCAGAGCACTGCACACTACTACCTACCAAAGTTAAAGGTTAGGCGTCTTGAAAAACAGTAGATCGGTCTGACTCTGTTGAGGCGCCGGTTACGACAAAGGGTGTCAATCGCGTTTACCGTTGCCAAAGCCCTTGAATGCAAAAATCCCATCTCGTCGTTTGGCACTGTTTCATAAACATGGCCTGCATTTGACGAAGTCACGAAACGGAAAAACCCTAAGGAATGCTCTACTTGTTGCAGCGTCCCGAAATTAGGAGCTGAGTCAGCATAGTTAGATAGTATTGCCAAACATTGTCAAACTCAACGCGCCGCCAAATGTGCGCTTCTCACCTCTACAGCTCAGGTAACTGCCAAGAACGGTCAAAGCACTTTAGATATCTGGACTTCTCCACTAGCTCCTCCTTTCTTGCAACGGTGTATACATGCCGTCTTCAAACCTAAATTCTAACTTTACACTCTGGGAGATCGCTGTGCCGTCTGATACTTGGCAAAAATGCTGGAACGGAAGAAATTGATTCCTTCTTCCGATACGTGAAGTCTTGCTTGTATTTGCCAAGTGGCACAACCATACGTTTTGGGTTTATTCTCGACCTTTGGGGACAGTGACAGACAGGCTTATGTATGAACGATGCCGCGTGCTCCCGCTAAGAACCCTGTGGTCCCATGAATGATGCATAAAAAGATGAACTGCATTAGATCTCGTGCATCCTGTCTTTTTTTTTTTTTTTTGGCTCTAGAAGAACGACCAAGCGTATCTTACGCCCACTTTCCAAGCGCCGTCTCCAGTCTGTCTTAACGTATATGTCGACGCCCTAGATCTAATATCCCGAAGAAAGCCGACGCCCATCCTCCTTACGCCGGTGCTCATCATGTGGCTCTGGACGAACTATATATGCCAGATCTGTTTTGATTCCAATTCATGCGCAATCTTGTGTGGGTAGTGCGTGTTACGACTTGCTTTGGACGAGTTACGGTAGTGTCAAGCAGCATCACTTGTCAGACTGCCACCTTGGAATCGAACGTGTGTTCGCCTCGCATAACGCGGTCATTCATGCGGTCACATAACTGTGATCATGATCATGACCGGCATGATGTGCCTTGTGATATATCTTTGGAAGGACTTGTCCACAATTACCCTTGTCAGCTGATCAAATAGCTCAATCCACAGTCGATGCACTCCTCGAGACACCTTTTGCCAGTTTCCATGAACTCGCTTCTGCTTGCCCTAGTGCAATGAAGCTAATCGTCATCTCTGTCGGCCGCTTTCACCGTGGCCACTTCGTAAATGCCATTGTTTAATCATTTTCCAGTCTGAATTGTTTGAATTCCCTTCGTTTTTCCGACCACGGACCGCTCAACAACTATAAAAGGGCTATTCGCTCTCACCCCTCCCCATCCGGAATCATCGAAAATCGACCTCTTTGGGGGTTTCGATGTAAGATAAATCTCTTTCCGTGCCGCGCGGATTCTGTCAGCTTTTCTCGGCTTTTATCGCGTTCTGCCAGTGTTCTGCCCACACAGCTACTCTGGGCGGTTTATTTATTTATCATCGGAACGAGCTATTTTTAGTGCATCTCCTGACGACCTTCGATAACAATTCGACACTTTTTGACTGTATCTCTTCAACTATATCTGTTACACCTTACGTTGACCTCGATAGTGTACCCGATATGATACACTTGGCCTTGTGCCCATTCATCCGGCGGAACATTCGGTGATACTGCTGGCACTCCCAAGCCCTTCCGTCGTCAGTATAAATTCTGGCTCTTCTAGAATGTCCTTTTTGACTGGGGCGAACAATCCATCTCAATTTCTAAACCTCTCAGCATAATGGCTGTCTTTCGACGATCACTCTTTGCCTTGGTGCTTGCAGTCTTGTGCTTTCCGCATGTTCTTAGCGTACCGGTCGATGGCCAACCAAAACATGCAACCCATCGCGCAATAAACATTGCCCGAGGCTTAGATCTGGAAACTTTTCATCCTCCTTCGACTTACGAGGTACCTCGTCTTCTCATCGTATCGCATTTTCTGATGCGCTCGAACTAATACACTGTGATGGACAGACTTTCGGCCAAGGCATAGATCATCCTCTTCGGAAGCGTGGTATAAACGCAACGCTCGAAGACTCTTCCATCGCTTTCATTCAGTCTCACACGGGAATCGATGGTTCCTCCGTTAAGTTTAAGTCCGGCTTCTCCGGGGAAACCGCGAGACATGCCTACCTTAGGCAATCTCATGTAGGTTGATCCAACAATGATCCGTGTTCGAACCTTGATCTGCATATGCAGAACGGGATCCCTTTCGCCAACGCGGTAGCTAATGTAGCATACAGCCACGATGATAAGGCAATTATCCGCTGTTTGTATCCAAAGCAAGTATGCTCACCACATGCTCTAGGTTATTGCATTTGGGTCATCATTCGTGAAGCCGAGTTGGTTGCTGTCGGATTTTCCTTGGCAATTTTACTAACTAGATGTTATAGCCTCGATTTCTTCGCCAGCACCTTCAATTTCCCTGAACGATGCAATTGCTAAGGCCGAATACCTATTATCTGGAAAACACAACGGTCATCCTGCTTCTATCCAATACCTTGTCAAGAACGATGGTTCAGTCGCCCTGACACATACTATTCAAATCCAGAATCAAACCGCAGGGACTTGGTACGATGCCTTCATCGATGCGCATACCGCAGAACTGTTGCACGTCACTGATTTTGTGGCCAAAGCCTCGGTGCGTGCTTCGATTCCATCATTCATGACGGCTTCCAATCTTGAGGATTCAGTACCGGGTTCTCCCAATTCAGAAACAAGACCTTACACAAGGATTCGAAACTTTGGTAAATCCCCAGGATACCTTGTCCTCCCCTAATGGGTGGCATACTGTGGGAAAGACTAGTTATGAGTAAGTAGCATGTCATCTTTCTTACTGTCATGATCTAACCAACTTCCGTCCAAAGTACCACAAAGTCAGATTGATCGCTAAACTTCATACAAAAACGCTCACGATAGATATAGGGGTAATAATGCGGTTTCCTACAAGGGATCCACGACTTCACTTACATCTATATCGTCATCTGTCCTGAATTTCGTTTACAATCAAAACCCGTCCACGGCCCCCACCACGGCTACCAATGTTGATGCTGCCCGTACTAACGCCTTCTATGTTGTTAATACTCTTCATGATGTTACTTACCGGTGCGTCCGAGTTTACAGAAGTCGACTATGAACTTACAAAAAGCATCGGATAGATATGGTTTCACGGAGGTAAGTAGCCCTTGGGAGTCGCAAATTGGACAAAAGTCCCATTTTGAGATGTTCGCAGGCCGCATTCAATTTCCAAAGTGATAATTTTGGGAAAGGTGGTGCTGGGAACGATCCCGTCATGATTTCCGTTCAGAGTACAGCAGGGCTAGACAACGCCAACTTTGCTACACCTCCTGAGTCAGTCTTACATCTATTTTCCCGAAACATCTCGCTAAGCATAGCTTTGCTACCAGTGGCCAATCTGGTCTCATGAGTAAGTCTGGATCGTCGATACTATCTACTCCCTTGCTTATCCATTTCCAATATAGCCATGTACTTATGGGATTTCACGTCGGTAAGTCCTGTCACATTGCAGGTAAATAGCCACTTAAACTATCGCGACAGCCCAACCGAGACGGGGCACTCGAAAATGACATTGTGACCCACGAAAATACCCACGGTCTCACCAACCGAATGACGGGCGGAGGCACTGGTGCTTGTCTTCAGACGATGGAAGCTGGCGGGCTCGGTGAAGGTATGTTAATTTCATCCCCTCTTTTTTTGCGACCCCTCTGATGCATTTACAGGCTGGTCTGATGCTATGGCTGAGTACATTGATCCAGCATTCCTTTCCAGGAGCCTCTCAATTTACATTTTTATAGATGGATTGAACACACCTCGAGCGCTGTCCCCGACTACGTAGCGGGTGCCTACGTGTCCAACTTTGCCGGTGGTGTGAGAATTTACCCTTACTCTACCAACAAGTTGTGTTCTTCACTTCAAGTCATTTTGTAACTCTGACCTATTTTGTCAGTAAAACCAATCCGCTACGATACTCGAGTCTCAAAATCTATCGGGAGGTGCATGGTAAGTCCTGTGCTTTTCGTTTTGCAGAGCAAGAAATCTGATGGGATGCAAACAGCTATCGGAGAAATCTGGGCCAATATGCTTCACAACGTCTATGCTGCCCTCGTGCAAGCTCATGGCTGGTCATCTACTGCCCGAACAGACCCGACCGGCAAAGAGGGGAATGTTGTTTTCCTTCATTTGTTCATCGATTCTTTGCCCTTGCAACCTTGCAACCCGACATGTCAGTCCCAAGTACCATCTTACCAGTCTAACCCCGTCCTTGCTAATCAACCGTGTAATACAGTTATAAACGCTCGAGATGCTTGGATACAGGCGGACGTTAATAGATACGGCGGCGCCAATAAGTGTATCTTGTGGAAAGCGTTTGCGAGCCGTGGACTAGGAGTAAATGCTGCTTCGTATGGGGACTCGTCTGTCGTTCCCTCTGAGTGTTAAGACGACGAATTATTAAACTGGTGATGAGTAGAGTTTTGCTTTTTATTTGTTGGGTTTATGTCTCCTTTGTAGCTAAGAGAGGGTCCATGATATGTAAAACATAAGATGAAATGTAGAATCAATTATTTACGTTCCAGCTGAAACGCAAGATGAGGGGTATATGTTGGACCGAGACCGAATTTAGATGAGTTGGGGGGGTTACCAATTAAGTTAGAATTCAATAGACAAGAGCGTTAATCCTACCAGTCGCCGAGACACGTTGAAGAGGAATAGACCTGATCTTTCCTGAGCTGTCTTGAGTCTTTCCTTCCCACCAGTCCTCTACGAGCGACTTGGCAAGCACCGGTGCAATTTTCTCATTCGCTGTTGCCACCGTTACATGCAACCTCTGCTTCAATTCCTTCGAAAGTCCCTGCAAGAACTCTTGACCCTTCTTCACACTCTCCCCCCCTCCACCACCACGCTCACTCTCAACAACCTCGATATCCTCTACCACAAGCGCCATCACATCCGGATTCCACACCAAATGTCCCAATCGCACACGGAACAGCGGGCGTTGATCAATAGGAATCTGCAACGCCATGCATTGATCCCAGAGCGCCTGCTCACCAGGGAGCGAAGTCCGATGAACGAACGTCACATGAGGTCGTTTCGCAACTCTTCCACCACGTTTCATCTTCTCCCACATTCTCAGCGCCTCACCTTCTTCCTCCTCCCGTTCCTGATCCGGATTATTCGCAACATCATCCATCTCCGCTCCCAACACCGACTCCAAATCCATCTCAGCAAGCAGCCCGTAATACCTCACCGGTTCTTTTTTGGTTTTCTTGTTTTTGCTACCTTCGTCTGGCTTCTTCATGCTAGGCTTATACTCCCCAACAACCTTCAAGGCCTCCTTGATCTTCTCCTCAGAGGGACGCTCGAGCTCTAAAATCCCAACTACCTCATCCACAGCCCTCCTCACAGCTTCCTCTATCCCCTCCTCCATAGGCATCTCAACCACCGCATCCGCCTCTCCCTCAGTGATCTCTTCCCGCGTCTTGAGGAACATCCATATCACGTCTTCATGTCCAGATGTCGACCCGGTGGAAGCGGAAGATGGAGAGTAGACGTCAGGCCGGAGAGTCTGGTGGTTCTCACCCCGGCGCGTGATTCGGTCTCCACAGATTCTGTGGACGGTCGCTTGAGGGACGGCGTCTACGCTCCAGTTGAGCACTACGAGCCTGGTAGGAGCTGATTGGGACTTGGCGAGGTCGCGAAGGGCTTGACGATGTTGGACCAGGTGGTTGTTTCTGTGTCAAGTAGGACAAAAAAGGAAAGTTGAGTTAGCCAGGTTCACTGACGATGACTGTGGAGAAGGGGGTGAACGAAACCGACTCAACTTGTCAGCAATGACCACATCATGCTTGCCCAACAGTGATTTGACGTTTTTGATAAACTGCGGTGCGGCCTTTTTCACCATCACATCGTCGCTCTGCGTATGCCCGAACCCAAAAATGTGAGCCAGAGCGACAGACACGGCCGTTTTGCCTGTTTTCGATATCAAAAATACAAATCAAAGTTAGGGGGTGGCACATAAGGGGAAAAAAACAAAGATAGCCTCCTTACCACACCCTGGAATCGCCACAGGCGCAATAATCGTCTTCTTCCAAACCTTCTCGTCCTTTCCCTTCTCCCCACCAGCTCTCCCCTTCTCCACTTTCAGCTCTTTCTTCCCCTCCTCCGTCTCAAGAAACTCCAAAAACCTCTCCCTAGTAGCAATAATCCCCTTCCCCTTCGTATACCCCTCAAACTGCTTCTTATCCCTCTTAATCTCATCAACCACCCACCTAACATACACCCTCGTTTCTGCACGTGCGAGTTTGGATTTTGGTAAACCTGCAATAGAGGCGGATGAGGAGGAAAGAAGCTTTTTGGTGAGTTCACGCCAGTCGCGGTACATCATGTAGGGTTCATCGAATTTTACTTTGAAGAAGAAGGACGAGCCGGGTGGGTATGGTGATTTGCCTTTGCTCGCATTCGCAATACCACCCGTACCAGGAATCAGAGGATCCGTAACCGTAGTCCTAACAACGAACCCCTCCACCGGCTCCCCTTCCCAACTTCCTCCTTCTTCAGCACACCTCGCCGTGAATGCTCGTACTTCTGCGATCGTTTTAAGCGTGACAGAAGGGGTATGTATAAACCCCCATTCACGCGCGAACGCGTCGACGGTGGGTTGAGGGAGAGTCGTGAAAGATTGGTTTGCGCAGGTTGAGATGTTGAGTCCGTGGAGGTGTAAACCGGTTTTGGATGGTGGGTATGGGAGAACATGTTCTTCGAATGAGTCATCGCAGAGCTGTGCGGAGGTAAAGGGAGGGGGGGGGTTGTTTTGAGTAATTAAAGGATATAAGATAAAGAATTCGTGCGCACTTCAGCTACGGCAGTCAAGTTGTCGTCCCAAAGTCGCTTAGCAAGATCTTCTTCCTTCCTACCTCCAGCGTCGAGGTATTTCCTCACCCACGCCTCGCCCGCCTGGGCATGACTCACCTCGGATCCCTGAACGGGTCCGAGGGAGTGTTTAGAGGTGATGAGGAGCTTGGAAGGAGTGAGGGCTGCGATGAAGATGATGCAACCGTTAGATTTGAGTGTGAGTGTGTAAGGTGGGGATGTGTGTGATTCGAGCGCGTTCCACTGTTACGTATCGGTTAGATTTAGCGGAGGATGAGATAGAGGCGATTGACGTACTGTACACCAAGGAACCTCTCCTATATTAAAAAATTTGTCATACCCACGCACAACAATACGATACTTCGAAGAACTTGTCGTCTCATCGCTCCCAACTGCGTTCTCCTTTGGCAGCTCGATTGAAAAGATCCCACGAGCGAGGGTCGGGAACGGGGATGGGACATCGTAATACTTGAACTCATTCATTTTCCAACTGCGGACGGTGATCGAAGAGTCCGCAGGTGCAGGGTATGTGGATGACTTGACGAGCTTTGGAGATTTTTTGGAGAGTGCGTGGAGGTCCGCGATGAGCTTTGAGTCTTCAGAGACGAATCTGGACGCGGCCATGGTGAGTGAGGATTTGCTGCGAGTGAAAAATGGCAGCGTGAGAGGGCTGATTGCCCGAGAAAGAGAGATTGAAAGTATGATGGACAAGTGATGGAGGGATGAGGAATTAATTGAAGGAAAGCCAGTGCATAGCTTACCATCATCTTATCTTATCTTATCTTATCTGATACCATTCAGCGGATATAGCTTAGTCATCTAGTATACACTGTAATGTGTTACATGGTGAAAAGCGGCCACCAACGTCATACCATTCAGGTTAGTACAGCACCGTGCCTTGCCTTTCTTTCCGACGCATAAATGTATTCCTGATAGCAACGTCCTAGGAGAGCTGTGCTGTTGCTAAACCTGTGGGCCTACACGGGCGAAGTGTGTATCTTTTTCCTATCGCCCCTTTACAAATTGGCCAGCCTTCAATCACGATAGCGCCTACTTCTTGGTCTACGGCCCCTGTAACTTGCAAGGTTCACGGCCGTAATGCCAGCCATAGATCCATTACTACTGTATCAAACAGACATCAAGATCGGTCTGTTGCGGGTCACGGTGAATAAGAGCAATAGCAACGCAAGAAACCGACCATCTCCGATAATAAATCAATCAATTAATATGTAAAATATTTCTGTGTTTAAAAAGAGAAGCCCAAGCATCCAACTCCCTCATCGAAAGCTGGACTTTTCTGATCACCTTCTCCTAGCCAAGCGCTCCTCACTCTCACCATACATACACCATACAGCTCTCAGCTCCCTACCTCCCATTCAAAGGCATGCTTCTTCGTGTTTTTGTCTTTGCAGCTCTCTCTCTTTCACTTGTTACTGCGGTCTACCCCCCCGGCCCGGGTTGGTATGCAGACCTGCCCCGGTCATCAGTCGACCAATTGCAGCACGGTAGAAACTATTTCTTGGACCAAGCATTACGTTACCGTAATTCCCAGGAGGAATCTAGGGAAATCATAATAGCTTGTGAAGCATATTTGCAAGAAGCAGATTCCAAACAGAAGGGTATAGAGAACCAGGCACGAACATACGAGGCCCAACAAGCATTAGGTGGTCCCCAAAGCCAGAAATTCGCAGATCTCGCACGGGCAACAATGGTATTTGCGGCTGCTAACAATGAAGGCGTAAATAAGATCTGGGCCAGGAATCAAGCAGAGTGTGTTGAACTGGAGAAAGCTAATGCCCAGGCAAGAATAGCGCAACAGCAAGTCGAACGATATGACCAAGAATTAGCGAGACGTGGGATTCGGGTACCCCTGCCGCCCTGGATAACACAGGCCCAATTTCGTCCGCGTACCGCGTATGTCTTTTTCTTTTTTCTTTGCATCTTAGGACGGACTTTAACTAATTATCTATTCTCCTTTGTAAAAGTCCACCGACGCAAACATGGAATGGGATGCAACCAGGCTTGCCACCAGCGCCCCGTAGACCGACACCTCACCCGGATCACCAGTATGTATTTCTTTATATTGAAGGCTGGAGCTCTGTTGATGTTTCATAAAAATTAGGTGGTCAAACTCTCGGCCGCCCACGGCAGGGCCACCTGGCCAACCGTATGTATTTCTTTGTATTCGAGGCTAGGAATTTACTGATATAACATTTCCTTTGTAAAAGCGGGGTGCCACCTGGTCAGCCACCACCACCATGGTATCAGGAAATGCGTGAGCAACAAGTGCGTGAGCAACAAATGCGTGAGCAACAAATGCGTGGGCAACAAGTGTATGGTTCACAGCCACCACCACCATGGTATCAGCAGGGATTGCGTGAGGAACAAATGCGTGAGCAACAAATGCGTGGGCAACAAGTGTATAGTTCACAGCCACCTCACCAAGCAAGACCGTATGCATTTCTTTGATACTCAAGGCTAGGGCTGTATTGATATAACATTTCTTTCATAAAAATTAGGGGGCCGTTTTCTCGGCAGCCCACGGCAGCGCCACCTGACGAGCCACCTGTTTACCCGTATGTATTTCTTTGCATTTGAGAATATTTCTCTACTAGTACTGAAAATTTTCTGTAAACGCAGATCGGATATGCGGCCGCCGCAGAGACAACCAATGGGTCCGCAAACTGGTCACCCGTATGTCTTTGTATTTGAGGATGATCTCCTGTCAGAACTAAAATGCTTTCGTAAACGCAGACCAAATATGCAGCCGCCGCTGGGACATTCGATGGGTCCGCAAACTGGTCCCCCGTATGTCTTTGCATTTGAGGATAATCTTCTGTTGGCGCTAAAATCCCCTCGTAAACGCAGACTAGGAGCGTCTTCTGGGCCAGCAAGCCATTGGCAGCAGCTACCTCCGGGTCAATCACCATATTATCCGCCGCCACCTCCGGGTCAATCACCATATTATCCGCCACCACCTCCGGGTCAATCACCATATCCTTAACTATTATCTCTAGGTCAACCAGTATATCCTCGGCACTATTAACAATCGTAAGCAGCTTATGAACAATCCACAAACCCCTCGGTGATTTTAAGAAACTAATAGGTGTAATAGCGTAGACGCATGCTGCTGAATATATTAATATAGGAGACTTAAAATCCTCTGTGCACCTGCGACTGCGGGCAAGTTGCCAGATTCCATCATTTTCACCATATCCTTTTTTCTATTATGATTGACGCGTTGCTTGAATACGCCATCAAGGATGGATAGATCTATGTGGCTAACATATGGTGTTCATAACTCACCGCCGCGAAAGGTTTTGCTGACAACATTACTCATAAAGAAGTGACAAAATTACTTGAGGCGCGTTAGAGGATGTCTAGTCATCCTTACATGTTCAAGCGTATATAGCAGCCAAAGACACTGCAGAGTTTCTAGTGTTACTTCAGATAGTGGCGCACCAAAATAAGTGTCATGATGAGGTAAAGAAAATACAAAAAGTACTAGTCACGGCTTGGCGAGATAGAGAACATGATTTGCTGCTGAATTTTGATTAAATTTTGAGATTCAGGAAAAGCTTGGGAGCCTAATGTCTAACTGTGCAAAGCCGCTCTGGAATGTTTTGGCAGCCAGTCTGACGTTCAATCGGACCATTGATGCGCAACGACACTGGGGTAGTCGTCTTCTGGGTGAGGCGTGAGCTGTAATTAATGGCTATCGTAGATTGGATTTCAAGCTACGATAACGCAAGATTCACTCAAAAGCCTCAGTGATAACTGGCTGAGCATGATTCGGCGAATGATTTAAGAAGTACTCAGAGTAACAGCACTGGATATTGTTGGGCATGGTCGGCTTTTTGAAGTGTCTATGCCAACCCGTCACAAACTATCGACTGATTTGTAAACTCTTCCCTGTAGATATAAGTATGAAGAAAGGAATGCAAGCAGGACTTTCTTGATTGATTTCCCCACAGACGCTCCGCTTTCACTAATTGATCACTAACTGAATCGGCCAAAGGATGACCGTTTCATTCAAAGCATGCTTGTTTGGCTTTCCGTACTTCCGGCTTCCTTTCTTTCAATTGTCGTTGCGCTTCCTCAAGCAGACCGTTAAGATAAGAGGCCTTGGGATCTCCTGTCAAATTTTGATATGTTCGCCCTCGACTCAGTGTACCAACAGCTCCACTTTGATACAGTATACTATATGCACCGAAGGGGTATGCATCGCCCGACGCAGGCGGTAGCATGGGACCAAGCAATGGATCACAAGGGTAAGCGGGGCAACAAAGTCGACCGCAGTACAGGAAGCAGCGTATGACGCGGGGCAGAAACAAGCAGCAATTTATGCAAGCGATTGACAGCATAGGACATATTTGGGGGCGCAGCGCAATGCGAAGGCACAAGTGCAGAAAACAGCGATGCGAGAAATGTACCATAGGCGTATGGGTAAAATCGCTTAATGTAATGGTGCGTCAGAAGCAGAGAAGGCGGCAAGGGATTTTTGAGTAAGACTCGCAGTTACTGTCCCATCTGGGGTACCAGCAAGTGTCACCCCGACTAACGAATCATCAGATGTTGCGGCAGCCCCTTCCCAAGCTTTGTTATCTTTTGTCATTTCCTTAGCGAACTTTATCATTATTCTGTTGTTGTCAGACAGCGGGCTTGTAGGCGCCCAAGTAATGTGTAGTCGGTTGCTGAGCCATTCCGATTTAACATCATAGGAAGATGTGAAGAGAGGATCTAGAAAGACTTTGGCCAGACCCTGAGTTTGATCGTTAGTTATCTTATCTGATATGCTCGCCTTGTCGTCTTCGGCGGTCCTGGCAGACACATACATCGCGCGTCAAGAGCCTATTTATTGGATCTGCCAACGCAAACATTCTAGGACGAAACAAACGTGCGCTTAGCTGAGGGATTTCCATTGAGTTCCAGTCGATAAGAGTCATACGAAAGCCACATTCCCACGAGGTGACCTCCCTGCTGACTACTAGTACGACTCACACATAGCCGCCTCTGGCTGCTCACCGTCCTCCTCGCTCTCTTATATTCCTTCTAGTTATTCAATCTTTCTACCAAATATTTTAGCTGGGTACAATCCTTTGAGAACAAATTCTATTCCAAATGGCGGAACGGACTAATCCCAACATGCTCTTCGCCAACTTCAACCAAGACTTTTCGTCCGTTCTCTCTAAATCCTGCCAAACATATAATGATATACTGACACTCTCCCTCTAGGTGTATCTCAGTTGGCACGAAAAAAGGTTACAGCATCACAAACTGCGATCCATTCGGGAGGGTCTACACTATGAGTGAGCGCTGACAGTCTCCTATTCACTTCAATATTTCTGCTCACGAAGCCTCAAAGATGACGGCGCAAAAGGCATCGTTGAAATGCTGTTTTGCACGTCTCTCCTTGCTCTCGTTGGCGCAGCCGATCAACCACAATCAAGCCCTCGTAAGCTGCAGATCGTCAATACCAAGGTGCGGATGGTTGCATGGCGTCTATTCACGACGTCTGACCCGAAACTGCGCAGCGTCAATCTATGATATGCGAGCTCTTGTTTCCGTCCTCCATTCTCGCAGTCAAGCTCAATCGCAAGACACTCGTCATCGTGTTAGAGGCAGAGATTTATATTTACGACATATCCAATATGCGACTATTGCATGTCATCGAGACGACGCCTAATCCAGAAGGTGTGCAGCAGAACACATCTCTAGGCTCCCCTGTACTCATCCCGCTTTAGCCATCTGTGCCCTCTCCCCAAACGCTGAGAATTCTTACCTCGCCTACCCCTCCCCAGTCCCCTCTCCAACCTCTCTCGCATCCCAAAGCACAGCAACACATCAACCTCCCTCAAACAACTCAAATGCCAATCATACCAACACTTCCCACACCCAACACTCCACAGCTTCCCCTCCCACCTCCCAATCCGGCGATGTCCTCCTCTTTTCCACCCGCTCTTTAACCCTCTCAAACGTCATCCCTTCCGCACATAAATCCCCGCTATCCCTCCTCTCCCTCAATCCCTCCGGCACCCTCCTTGCCACCGCCTCCACCCGCGGCACTGTTATCCGCGTATGGAGCGTCCCCGGTGCAGAGAAGCTTTATCAATTCCGAAGAGGGACAAGAGAGACGAGAATCTATTCGATCGGGTTTAACGCGGTGTCATCCCTTATGGCAGTTAGCTCGGCACATGAGACGGTGCATGTGTTCAAGTTGGGTGGGGGTTCCGGGGGTAATGGTGCTAGTGGGCAAGGGAAGGGAGGTGCGAGTGGGAAGGATAAACCGTCGAGTCCGGCAGAATCAGTTGACAGCAGCGAGGCTAACTCTCATGGACCTGATGGAGGGTACGAAGCTTTCATCGAGAAGAAGAAGGGTGGTAGTGGCAGCGTCTCGTGAGTCGGACTTACCCTCCGCCCTTCCTTTCACCTTGATACTGACTTTGAGGGCCTTTTCCGTTCCTCCCTCGCACCGTGTGACATCGCAGAGAGAGCCTCCGACGCAAGTCAATGCAGATGACGAAAAGCCTGACGCACTCTATGGGTGGGTACCTACCCAATACCATCACCGAAATGTGGGAGCCCTCAAGGGACTTTGCCTTCCTCCGCCTCCCGACGAGCGGAGCGAGGTGTATTGTTGCTCTTAGCGGGTATGTATACGTCTTCGTAACATATAAATACCACTCGCTCACGTCTCGTGTTTCGTTCTTTCTGTTGCCATTTTGCTATGGTATGTATCCTTATATGTACACTGCAGGACCATGCCACAGGTGATGGTGATATCATCCGAAGGATACTTCTACTCATACAGCATCGATCTGGAAAATGGTGGGGAGTGTTCTTTGATGAAGCAGTACAGGTAAGAATTCCCTTTTCCTTCAATACCCAAGACTCATCTCATTCTTCCCCTCTTTACTACCTGCCTCATTTTTTTCAATTGGGAATTGTATGGGGCAGCCTACTTGACTCTTCTGACGAAAGTTCGAGTATTACGGATTAAGTGTTTGTTTGGACATTGCAGTCGTGCAGGAGGATCTGGAACCCGAGGGAGGAGGAGGGGTTTACCTTGTTTAATGTGACGAAGGTTGGTCAGTTGGTTGGTTTGATTAATCAACTAACACTTATTACGGATATCATTCTTTATCTATCTGCTATCCAATCCTTTATCTGACTCGCCATTACTACCAATCTTCTGGACCTGACCCAAATTCTAATTTTACATGTACAATTGCTTACTCGCAAATAGACCATATATATATATATACATCCGCGCATTAAACTTCGTTGATAAGAGGCATTCTGGCTCCGGAGTCCGGAAGACCATTCATCTTACTGGTTCCTTGTCAGCCGTCACCACTACTTGAGTCACGGAGCTTTCTTCCACCCCCAAACTGAGCCAGAGATGATCTAAGAGTTAAGACAGAGCTCCAAGAAAAAAGGGACAAGGCACCGAAACATCAAAATTTTAAATTCTTTACAGGTCACAGCCGGAAATGATCGTTAATGATCGATAGCACGTATTTTAGCATTATCGTAGCCAACATTATATAAATATATTACATGTACGAAAATCATTTTACTCTTTGTTACTGACGTGGTGCCATGCCTTCAACTGTGCTAACCCGGGGCGAAAGGCTACTGATCATGAGCATATGCCCCAGAATTACTCAGGTTACTGATCATCACAAGCACGTGTTAATAACGGAATTGCCGACGGTGATCAGGACTTTTGTCCACTCTCCGTTCTGTTCAAGTTCTATTGCTTGATGAACCCAATTGAAGAGTATCCCGAAACCGACGAAATAGAAGTTGTTGTAGATCCCAGGAAGCGCGAGAGGGCCATTGCAGTCTACAGAGAAGCATGGGCAGAATTTTATCGGTGGGAGCAGGACATATGCAAGGCCGCAATCGCAGATTGCGAGAGGCCTCCTCCTACTGCAGTTGAGCTTGAAGAGCTTTCAATGCGTCTCGCCTCTGCAGAGGTAGACGATGCATCTAAATTCGAGGGTCAACAACAGGAGTTCCTCTTCGATTCTCCCCCTCCAGACGACACCGACCAAATTGAGTACTTCACCGCTGAACTATTCGAGCACGACTTTGATGACACCGTGCCCACACGGTACATCACGTTGATCTGCACCAACCAGAACCCGGAAGGCAACCGAATCCGTTCGTATCCCCGATACGAGATCTGCACCCCATCGTCATACAACTATCTCAAAGACGCGATCCATCCGCCTTCCGGGCTCCCCTTCATCCCCTACGCAGATGACGAGGAGTTTCCCATTGACGATTACCTCCAGGGTTATGAACGATTCAGTTGGCAAACAGATTTCCCGGACCCAGATTGTAAGCGCGTTTTTCTGCCTCTTTCCTTTTTCCCTTTGATGTTCAATATATAGGATTACACTGTGGCGACAATCTTTTTAACAGGGGAAATGATCGAGTTGGAAGTCGCTACAAGACTGATTGATAGAGAAAACTTCACGCCAGCCGAAGTGGATGCAGTCCAGGTCCTTAGAGAGCTCCGGCGACACCAAGCGTCTGGGCTCCTTTGGGATACTGCACAGCGGTAAGTAAAAAGAGCACAAATTATCGTTTATGGTTGTATGTTACACGTATACTCGTTTCAATGTAGGGATGGACTTTGGTGGTCAACACTCCCCGAAGCCAGCGAACTTACAATTCCCCGGGATTTTATTCTTAAAACAGGAGATGTTTTCGAGCATATCAGCCAGGATACTCAAATTTTTTGTCCCAAACTCAACTGTCTTCGGAGCTTTTGTGCAACTCATAGTCAGTCTTGAGCCACTTTTATCCTCACCCGCCACTGAGAAGGCAGCTTATCTTAGCCACTCTGTATGAAAGTCTCGACGTAGTCCAACCGAAGTTAACAAGTGAGGAACTACTCGTTCGGAACGCAAATAAGGAGGCATGCGGGGAGGATTGCTTTCTATTGACTTTTCGCGAGCCTTCGCCAATAGTGAGAATAATCTTTATTATTATAGTCAGACCCTCTTTTTACTTAAAACCAATACCAGGGATTTATGAAGTGGGAGAATACCGATGATATGACTTTGGTGAGGGGCGTGCTGAAGCTCATTCCTGACTCAACTCCGTGCGATCTCGCCGTTATCTGTCGAAAGAGGTGTAATGAGGTAAATTACATTTTAATTTATTCGAGTACAGCAGCCATTTCCATCTGACGGAACTGACATTTGCCAGATCTATGCTTTTCGATGCAGAGAGTTCTACGATGCTGATATACATTTGATGAGAGTCCCGGACAGACCACCTCGTACACTGAGACCTGCTTTTGGTATGTTTCCAACGTTAGCATTCACTCTTGTATGATGATGGTAGGACTTTTGGTTAGTTGATGATTACGGGGACGATCCACCAGCATTCGAACCGTAAGTCGTTGCCTGACTCTCTACTTTGCATCATACCTAATCACCTCCCAGGCTTCACCCATGTCGTCATACTGGTCCGTGTGATGAATTCTCATGCAACTGTCACAAGAACAAACAACACTGTCAGCGAAGCTGTCGATGTGAACTCAACTGTAAGTGTGGGTTTTAACCGACTCTTATTGCCACTGACCATCAAATGATGATGGGCTGCCGTAAATGTCTAACGCATCACTGTATTTTTTTTTTTTTGATGGCGCCAAAGGTGCAATACGGTGGAAAGGCTGTAATTGTCGGCATAGCAAGAAAAACCGAAGCTCTGATCGATTATGTGAATCACCCGACAAATGCCCATGCCGTAGGGCGGGAAGAGAATGTGAACCTGATGTCTGCATAAAGTGTGATGCCCGGTGAGAATCTAATCACTCCTCGGCCCAATGATCATTCCGGACTAACCTTTTGTTACTCGCGGGGACTTCACAGAGGTATTAATATCTTCTTCGTCATTAGCTGCTAGTAAGCGGACTAACCTGGATTGTTAGGGAAAAGCAAGCACAAACGGTGTCGTAATGTCGAGCTTCAACGTGCTCAGTTCCCAGTATGTCCCACTCGGCCAAATGTATACTCAGTGACCCTTATTCTGTGTCAGACGACGCTTGTGGGCAGTGGGATTCATGGCTTAGGGGCATTTGCGACACGCACAGTGCCAGAGAACACCATAATTGGAGGTAAGTCAGCCCAGGGCGATGGGCCACATACTCACATTACTCTCAGAATACATAGGAGAGATAATCCGGACCGACGTCATAGAACATAACAGCTTGTATGTTAGATTTTTGTTTGACAACGACAGTTTCATAGCTGACTTCGAAAATTCTTTGTTCATAATTTGAAGTAATATCATCCACAGCTACAAAAATTTGAACTATTTATTCACGTTGAATCACAATACGAACTTGGACGCGGCAAAGTTGGGCAATGAAACGCGATACTTGAACGATGCGAGAGGTACACGCGGCCAGTATAATTGTACGGCGAAAAGTCAGTATAATGCATTTCCGTTATGATTCAAACATTCTGAGAACCAAGTAAAATAGTGTTATTAGTCGATGGGGACCATCGTATTGCCTTTGTGACAAGTGATTACATGTTCCCATCCTTCTAGTAATGACCGCTCATCTCGCGTTTTAGTTAAGAGACTTCAAGTCGGAAATGAGCTGTTTCTCAATTACGGAGACACCTATTGGAACCCTCGTGATCGGGTGGTCTCTTCCGACTCTGAGCAATGAGGCTTCCCACGTTGGTAACAATCGTGTGTTTCTCGCTACCGGGTGTTGATAATGGCTGTGGAGAGGCTACCGTCTCGCCAAAGGAATTCTAGTGACGATGGTTTGGGAAGACGACTGCAATTGGAAAGCTGGAGCAAATTACAGTAAAAGAGGTTGACATTTCTGTATAGTCTGATTAGGCTAAAAGTAAAAGGTTTCTACACTACAACATAATTATATACTTCGAAGTGCGCGTGTGTGATGAACTTTGAAGCGCCGATGTATTAATAAAATTTGATTGGATTGGACGTGCTGTGTCTAACAAGTAAAGTGGTATGAAGGGGGAGGTTGTGGTCGCTTAGTGACGCCATACATTTAATATACAATAAGGCGATGATGCTATTTTACAGCGAATCCGGATATTTTCGTGGTAGTGAAGCTGCAGAGCTCGCTGGAACATCATGAAGGGGGATACTATGCGTCGACGATACCTGCCAGTCGAGGACGCCGCTCGCAGTCGCCGTCACTAGCTCCTTTGACCATGCCCTATCTTGTGACATGCGAAGCACAATCAGCATCCGCGTTATACCCTGGAGAAAGTCGCAATTAGTACTGGACGGAAGACGATGAAAAAACGAGACGCACCAACACATATGTATATGGGAATAAGAATGTATCTTTGTTGACGTTCCCAGCAGACATAAGGATCACATATGTCAGGCCCCATATCGTAAAGAAAGCACCCGATTCGACAATCATGGTAACAAATCCTGTATAGAAGGACGCATGCAACTTGCCCATGAGTGTTTCTACTTTATGCCGCATTAGGTAAATTCTGAGGGATATAGCGCTCGAAACGAAGAGATTGAGTGTAACGCAAAGCGAGTAGAAGATCTTGGAATAGATGAGTGTAGGGGTTGGCGACGACTGGGAGTGCGTTTGGCTGATAAGAAGCGGAATGGACATTGCTGTGAAGTAGAGGTTGGCTTGCTTGAAATGGGATACCACGAGATGACTTACCAACTCTGGCAATGTAAAGCAGGCTGGGGATAACAATAATTAGCCGGCTGGAGCCCCACAGAACGAACAAGCGGTATAGCTAGATATGTAAAGCGTCATTGACGGCGGTAAGAACGAACCGAAACAGTGCCGACCATTAAGATATCGCCGATCCACGGAACCAACGTAATGCTAATCTCATATCAGAAATTCATATGCCCGCCGAGAGAGATAATACACACCAGACTTGGCTCATGACGTGTATCCGATCGGTCAGATTGTGCTTCACATATTCCAATGGTCCATCCTTAAAGCCGCGATTGTCGATAAATGTTAATTCCGCAAATTTCAGCATGCCTCCAATGGCTATCGTTGCGAAACAAAAGAGAAGAGTCGAATACACAACGATAGCCCAGTACATTCTCCCTCTTTTTGGCCTCGACAAAAGGACTTGTGCGAGTTGAGCATAGAGCATGAGGAGTGCGCCTGATCCACAAACAACTTAGTTTTTTGAAATACTGGAAGGAAAGGGGTACAGATACTCACCATAAGCCAATGTGGCGACAATGACTCCGTTGAAGCTCGAACGCTCCTGTTGTGTTGTTGGAGCAATGGACATGGAGGAGGTGGGCGTCGAAGCTCAGGGGAACATACCTGGCAGGTTGCACTTAAAGGCACATAATATAAATAAAACTCAATGGGCTCGTGGGCATTTTGGAATGATGGACCCCAACAATCAAAGTCACAAGTCGGGAGATAAATCGATGCCACCCTGACTTAAGCAACGGATTCCCATGCCATTTCTCTGGTTTGCTTCTTGCTGTTTCATGGTGAAAGCCTCAGTAAAGCCCTTCTTGTGCGTGAAAGATAGAATACACTGTTTCCCTCTATTTTAGAAGAGATTGGGTATGTAAATCTTTTCGATCTGATGATGAGGGACGTCTTTGGTATTGTAGTGCTGACTGACTATGTGAAACAGTTAGCTTCCTGATGCGAAAACCCTGAGTATCAGCTGTCCAAATTAAGCGATCGTCCGAGGCTATTGCAACATTACAGCAGAAGCGAAAAGCTCCAGTCTACCACAGCACTTTGGCAGGATGTCTGCGGAGCGCCCACTATCGAGGTGATTTTTTCCAGTAAAAGGTGTAGGTAGGACTTGAACTTACTATTGAAGGCCTGAGGCCCCCAATCATCGCATGATACTGTATCCCCGTAAGACTGCACTTGGTGGCTCGCTAGATCGCTTGCGTTTCATTTGATTCGGCGGCAGACCGGCAGCCATACAATCGGTCCGAAGTTCCTATTGCAGGTCAGGCGGGGCCCTCGGCTTCGGGCCCTATTTGGCTGCTCTGTCAACGTCCTCATTTCATGAACGGTCCGGACCAGATATTCTGCATAACGAATTTCGGTCGCCAGGCAGACGTCTTCAGTGAAGGCTAGACTCAACTAATTTGTCATCTACGGACTTTGCTCCTCGGTTTTATGCTTGTCTCAAAAGTGACTAGATGTGGCAGCCATAGCCTATTGCTGCACTTGTGGCGGCGGTGGGGCCGACAATCGACAGGTCCTGACCTATTCTTCGATTTCGTCTGATTATAAGGCTGCGTCTGTTTTGGGTTAGACAGCTCAGATCTGTCCGCTCTACCTTAATAGTGTAAGATGTGCTTTGCTGTATTAGTCCATAAGCTCTGCGGACTGGTGCTATAAAAAGCTGAGCGGGAACTAGCGAGAGACGTGCGACGCGATCGCTTTGAGCCTTCAAATTGCAGAAACGATTCCCAATTAACCGATGCCAAAAGGGTTACTGAGCGATTTACCATGCTTAGTCCGTGCGGTCATACGCAATTAAACTCTTGGCCCTTGCTACATAAAGAGCCTGGAGTTAGTTAACCGGATGAAGCCCGATGTCAAGGCATGATAGTATTGATGACAAGACTTCCAGCGGGTCAATGAAACTGAGGATGTCCCCCTTTCTGTCGTAAGTGATTTATTTGGGCCATCAGCCTGGTTGTCAAGACACGGCAACAGCCATGACAATTGATATCCTCGAAACGGACAACCAAGGGTGTTATTTCCACAAGTCACCATCGTCCTGAATAACAGGGCAAGGTAAAGATCACAATCTCTGATGTTATTGATAAATGCTCTTTAGCTGCGTCTCAACAGCCTCTGTGGACAATTTGATGTCTGTACGGTGTATAAATTGTCAGGCGAAAAACACAATTGATGGCCGAGCTTGCTTACACTTTTGAGGATCTGATAATAGACAGCGAAAAGACGAGATTAGTACATGCAGGCAACGAGCGGGGAAGGGTCTGGACGGAAAGAACGGCGACATACTTTTACTAAATTCTTTGTCCCGGTGTTTCTGCGAGAAGCGCTGCAGCAAAGGTATAACAAGCTTCACTACCTCCTCCCCAAGTGTCTCTCTCCCAACTGCATCATCATCCATTACTTTTGCCATCTTATGCCTTTCCATGACCTCTTCTAGTAGGTCGAAAAACCGTGTAAACTTCTCCTTTGTCGCAGCTTTATTGCCTCGCTCTTTCGGATCGTCAGTTAGGGCTTGTAGAAGTGGAGAAAAGTTCGAGTCGAAGTAGGCTGCTTTCGCAGTGCGAAAGTTAGAGTTGAGGTAATCTTGAGCGGATTTTGGGAGGAGACCGGGCAAGGCGGGGTGAACGGGTTCAAGAAGAAGGTGATGCCGAAGATATGAAATGTTATTGAGAAGGAAGATAGCCGCAAAAGCTGGGCGTCTGGATGTGCGTGATAGTGAGTTCAGGCTGGATACAGCTGATACCACCACATCGTCTGGAGAGATGGTAAGGATCAAAGAAAAAGAGGAGAAGCGTAAGACTTAAGGAAGTTGACAAACAGCTGCTACGTACAGAGATAATGCTCCAACACTACCAATTCGTCGGCCTCCTCAGCCTTGTTCGCCTTACCAACCTGCACGCCCTCACCCATCTTCCAGTTTCCATCACCGAGAGTAAACAAGGCCGATTGGGCCGCAGCTTGGACTTGAGGTAACCGCTCCATGTACTTGATAGTCTATACGTTTAACGTGTGCGTGAACGGCGTGCATGAAAATAGATATAACAAAAAAAAGGAGGGAAGAGGTAACTCACTGATACCACGAAGTCCGCCAAACCCGTCGTAAGAAGCTCTCCGCCCTTGCCCATAGACCCTAGCTTCAAATCTGCCAGAAACTCGGGAAAGCTCCTCAAACACACTGCTCTCAAGGTCAACAATCCATCCTTTAGTTCATTCGTTGCATCTCTCCGCGAAGCCTCTTTCCCTCTCTTTGTGAGCACATCCTCCCACTGGGTTTGGAGAGACGAGATAGATTCGTATGCAGAGAGAGCAAGGAATGTGTACTTTGGAAGAGATTTTTTTATGAGGCTGACGATGGTGAGGAGAGTTGAGCTGAACAACGAGAGGATAGGGTTGACAAGGGTGTTGTACGTCGACGCGAGCATTGAGGAGCTTGAGCTTGACATCGGAGTCAGCTGTGTGAGTAGCTGGTATTCGTCCTTTTGTGTTGTCCAGTAAGTTGAAAAAGTCTGATAGAGATTTCGTAGTTTGGGATACTGACCTCGCACACAAGTAAAATCACCTCCACCCATTTACCAAACTCCTTTCCAGACAGAATAGGATCAATCGTATCCATTCTATCCATAACTCTTTTACCATGAGTCTCGAGACATTTCTGCGACCAGTTCCCCCTCATATCAGCATAGCCCCTTTGCGCGTCTTGCAGCGTCGTAAAGATCGTTTGAGCAGCAGGATGAGAGGGGTGCGTGGATGGAAGGGGAAGGGTACGCAAGAACGCAACAAGTTGTCGAAGAGTAGCCAAAATATTCGAAGGAAAGGGAGTCATAGTCCATTCTGCACCTGGAGGGGGGGTTGAGCCCGAGGAAACTTCAGCGACTAGTTTAGTGTAGAGCTGGGTCAGTTTTTTGACTCCGGTTTCTACGAGACGTGCCTTTGTGTGAGATAAGGAGAATAAGAAGTCAACTCATTGATACAATGCGGAAGTGTTACCGTTTGGACGGTATCTTGATCTGAGGATTTGAAAGCGATGCTGGCGTTCAAACGTTCGAGTGCTGCTCTGTATCTCTCTAGCTGTCCAGTTTGCGGCCTACATATACATCAGCAAACGATGTTAATCATGTGAAGACGGCTCACCCCCTCAGAATCAGAGATTCTTCTTCAGTGATATCTTCCTGAGTTCTGCTAGCTTCGTCCATCTTGAGGAGCGTCTTGTCAATATCTGGAGACTATGGGATCAGACTCTTGCCTTGAAGGAAGAATGGCATAAGAAGAGAAGGAAAGAACACCCACTCGAAGCTCTTCTGTTCAGTATCTGAGTCGAAGTGTAGAGTGGTAAGATCGATTTCTCGAGCTTTGCTAAACGCGTATCGAAGCTGTCGAGAATGGCTGGTCAGGTAAGCATGATAGTCTACACATGCGTGCTCGCCGCCCCCTCTCTCTATCACTGCTGTTTAGACGTACAGATCATGCGTTTAGAGATTTGACGGGTCTTATTGAGGTTTTGTTCAAGCTGGCAAGTTTGCATGAAACAACGTAAATCAGTCAAAATTTTCAGAAACAAAAAAGTAGGTAGTCACCAGCTCGATCTCTGCCGTTTCGTCGTCCATGGTGAGTCCCTTTGTATGGTTGTCGTCGGTGGGTGCAAGCGGTCACTCATGGGCAAGCAGTGACAAATAATTCTATTATTACCAATCTAGTATACAGTATGGTTATTAGCTTTGCACTTAACGAGAAATAGAATGAAGCTATACTGTACAACAGAAGGAGAATACATTACGCCATGGGTCAAACGACATGTGCGGCATGTTGTATAAAGTATACTTTGGACGACACAGGATGTCACCACAACTGCAGTTGCAAAAGCAAGCATGTGCCCACTCATAAACAGAACATCAACTAGTAGCAGTGATGAGGAAGAGGGGTGGTAAAGACCAGTGCAAACGTTTCTTATCTTAAACATTTGTATTTTTACTTCACAAGATGTTAACTTAAGATTGAAATTATCTACCAAATACTAACTCATACTAAATCTTCGGCGAGAAGAACCACCCAATGAGTAATTCGGATCCTTGTGCCACTCCTTCCCGATAAATGTTTCTTGTGCACTTTGAGTGTCGGAACATCTAGATGTCAATTGAAGCCTATTCTCTGTACAAACAAGGACGTACACATAATCGTGGAAACGATGTGGTGGTACTTGTAGTGTATGTACGCTTTGAAGGATTGAAAAAATTCGAATCATCAATAAAAGCCTACCCCAGACGCTAAGAGAGACATACTTTGCGCGACTCCATAGGTACTTGTCATATGGTGACATAGACTCAGGCTCTACTCTCGGTGGGCTTTAATAAACGGAAAGTCACAATGTAAGTAGAGAGCGATCCTTAATGGATCGGACATACTTGGAACCAGGGAACGGTCGATACATGAAATGTTTGCTTTGAAGGATGTAAATCCAAGTTATTAACAACCTAAACTCAACGCGGGATACTCACAGATTGAGCGGTGGCAATAGTTTATTCGGCGGGTTCTGCTCTATCTTGTTAAACGCGATCGACGCCTCCGTTCCCGGCCAACTGGTCGCTAATTGCCGCCAGTGAATTTCGTACTCGATTGCAATCTCCTTTTTTTGCTTTGCATAATTCTCCGCCCTAACGGCTTCCAGATAAAGGCTGCCAAACCGGTCCTGCCAGCCCCGCGCCCTGTTCCATTTGGCCCAAAGCGGGTTATTTATCAGATAACTTCCATCCAAAGTCTTGAATTCCTCAATCGGACCTCCGTTTTCTTTTTCAAGATTCTCACACTCTTCTTGCCAACCTTTCTGCGTTTGAAAATACCAATCTTTCGCCCCTTGAGCCACATGCTGCCCCCGAAGCCATCCCTTATTCTGCTCCCCCCATAAATCTGCTTGGTGTAACAACGGCCCAGGGCCCGGATCAGGGGGGGCCACATAACCGGGTTGCATCTGAGGCGAATGACCAGGTCGCGTTGGAGGCCCATGACCGCGCTGCATTGGAGGCGCAGGACCTGGTGGCATTGGAGGCCTCTGAACGCCCTGCAATGGGGGCGCAGAACCAGGTGGCATTGGAGGCCCCTGACCGCGCTGCATTGGAGGCGTAAAACCGGGTGACATTGGAGACCTACGACCATGTCGCATTCCAGGCACAAAGCTGGGGAGCCCATAGTTAGGTGGCATTGGAGACCCATGACCATGTTGCATTTGAGGCGCAGACTCCGCAGAGCCGGGTGGTTCGTGACCAGGTGGAATTGGAGATCCATAATCATATCGCATATGAGGCGCAGAACTGGGGGGCATCTGAGGTCCCATTGGAGGCCCACGAAGGCCCTGCATTGGAGGCGCAGAACCGGGGGGCATCTGAGGTCCATGAACGCCCTGCATTGGAGATGCAGAACCGGATAGCATTGAAGGCGCATAACCAGATCCCATTGGAGGCGCATAAGGTCCCATTGGAGGCGCATAACCAGATCCCATTGGAGGCGCATAAGGTCCCATTGGAGGCGCATACCCAGATCCCATTGGAGGCGCATAAGGTCCCATTGGAGGCGCATACCCAGGTCCCGTTGGAGACGCATACACAGGTCCCGTTGGAGACGCATACACAGGTCCCATTGGAGACGCATAACCGGGCTGCGTTGGAGGCAACCCGCCGAGACTCGATGGTCGAGACGCAACAAGAGAAAAAGCTGCAAAGACGAAAAGCCAAGCACGCATGGCTTGAATCAAAGTTGTCGTTGGTGACTTTTGGGAGTTACTGATAATAATGAGAGTTTTCGGGGGGAGATGATCGGAGAAGTCCAGCTTTCGATGAAGACTGTTGTGGTAACGCTTCTCTTTATATAACTGAGGTCATATGGAGCTCAGACAATAGCCAGCGAACGACTGACGATTCTCGGTGAAAATCGGCTTATTGCAGTAATGTGCTGCATTAATAGCCCGCGATGGACCGAGTGATGACCCACTATAGGTCTGATTAGTAAGATTGTAGAGTTGAACGACTATAAACTCACCATTTTCGAAGAGGGCCGGGGCGCGAACTTGAGGGACACAGCTGAATGAAGGAGCGCCCGTTGAAATGTTCGCAGATGTCGTTCGGAAAGCTACTCATCAGCGAGAGCGTCCAGTAAGACATCATGGTTACGGAGCACCGCAACCAGTAGTGCATCCTTCCTGTTCCGATAAAACGCGCATGGATATTGGAGGGGAAGCACGGACCCAACAGTTGACTTGCAGAAAGATGGTAAGTAGGTATGAGGTCGCATCAGGTTACACCAGAGTTACACTGACCTTTGAACGAGCACATCAGAGGAGTAGAGGATATATCGGCAATTCGATGAGGTCTTTCTTCAGGCACCAGAGAAATCCGTGAAATGGCTGGTGCCCCTCAGGGTCTAGTCGCTCAATATGTCTATGACTTCCAAATACAGGGGTGATCTGAGTCTGGTCAAACCACGTGATAGTCCGTTTTGAAGGGCTCCGTCGTGAGGTATGCGAGTACTATCTATAGGAAAAGGTAGAGAAAGAGTCTGAAAGATGATTGTGAACGTGTGTTGCGGACAAATAGAGTACCTATGCTCTCTCGCACGGAATCCTTGCCACTTGTGTCTGGACATCTGATTTCACCTATTCTCAGAGCGCCATGCAACAGAGGCTCGTCATTCGGAGACTTGCATGTTCAATACTGTTTGCTGCGACGTTTATTTCCAGGGACTGGGTGATTGCCCTTGCTTTTGTGCCTCTTCGTCTAGTAGCCTCTCGTATCAAGAATAAAAAATGACCGTGACCACGAGTGTGTATGGAAATTGGTAAGTGTAAGCGCAAGTGCAAGTGAGGAAATATGGCTGTGCGACTGTGAGTGGTTGCCTGTGGTTGCCATCTTTCTGCTCAGTGACGGCGAGCGTAGCTACGGAGGACATATCACATTATTCACATACGTTCGATTGTATGTTATCTTCCACCTGCTTTACTGATCGGTGACTTTCGGTATTTCACATCACATCTAGTACATGGCACCGCCGCTTCTCACTTTACAGGTCAACCAACCATCACCGGGCGGCGGGAATGATCGGTGCTACCATGTTGGGAAAACGAGTGATAAGCGAAATCCTTTGGTGATAGATAGAAGGGGAGGCAACAAGCACACCTTTCCCTTATCGAAAGCTGGACTTTCTATCACATCCGTAACAGACCCGAATCACTCTCAAAAAGTTCACCAACGAAAACCTTTTCATTTAACCATGCATACTTGGGTCTTCGTCCTTGCAGCTTCATGTTTTTCACTTGCCATTGCGCTTCCTCAACCACCGAATGGCGGTCCTTGGTATCCCGGGCAACCTTTTAATCCTCCGCAAGGTGTTAATCCTGCCATGCCTGCCTTGCGTGGGCAGCCGGGAGCAGCTGTCCTTCCGCCTCCTCAACCACCGAATGACGGTCGTTGGTATCCCGGGCAACCTGTTTATCCTCCGCAAGGTGTTAATCATGCCATGTCTGCCTTGCGTGGGCAGCCGGGAGCAGCTGTCCTTCCGCCTCCTCAACCACCGAATAACGGTCGTTGGTATCCCGGGCAACCTTCTAATCCTCCGCAAGGTGTTAATCCTGACATGTCTGCCTTTCGTGGGCAGCCGGGAGCAGCTGTCCTTCCGCCTCCTCAACCACCGAATGACGGTCCCTGGCAGACTCGGCAACCTGTTAATCCTGCCATACCTGCCTGGAATGGGCCGCAGAGAGAAGCTGCCATTCCGCCTCGTCAACTACCGAATTATGGTCATTTGCGGACTCCGCAGGTTGTTGAACCTGCCAAGTCTGAAGCAAAACAATTTCGCAAAAATTTTCGGCCGCAAGGAGTACCTTTAGATACAAAGCTCGTCGAGCTGGAAGGCCAATTAAATGGCTGGGTGGCAACTTACAGATATAAAGCTTGGCTCGTAGAACAACAATTACCGGGCCAGGTAGATCCTGAGCTGGAGGGGCAGAAGTATGCTGCAGGGTTGCACGCACACAAGCTTCAAAATTTGATAGTGAAACGTCTACGCCAGCATCAAGGGTCTGTCTTTTTCGTATTATAAATGCGCTCTTCGCTGACAGTGATTTGAAGTACAAAAGAAGGCGAGCCCCAGTTTCATGGGGTGATACCAGCGGGACCCTTTGCTGGGGCACCATTCCCCCCCTGGCCAGTGTGGGTCCTTCTGTTCTAACACGGGTGTTTATACGTGTTAACGCTGTCCTATAGGCCGATTTTACCCAAGCAGACGAGACCGATGCGGAGGAGATATAGGAGCAAGCTATGATAAATGGTATCACCTTGTGATGGAAGACCTCCTTGTTATGATGGTGTACATAAAATGATCCGTGCGGTAACAGGCTGTGGGTTGCTCTAGACAAGTTATTTAATACCAGCTTTTTGGCGTATCCTCCCAGAGAAAAAATGTTGATGGTCTGAAGAGTGATCCCGTCTGTTCGGAAGATGTTCGGAATGTCTCCGATCATTGTCTGGCTTTTCGCAAGAGAATGCGCTGCTGTCTTTACATGCAATTCAAGAGTTGTTTCACCAATTGATGCACTTGCGAGCAAGTACTCAGTAATCAGACACTAGGCAGCTGATGGGTAGCTATTGTTCACGTAATGAGCTATTCTACTATTTCCCTAGAAGCTGGCTGGTAGAAAGACTGAGATAACGCGGAGTCAAGGTGAGCTGCGTAGTGTGACAAATAGAGGACAACAAACGCGTCGCCATCATCCATCATGATCAAATCAGTCACTAATTATCCACGACTTGTTGAATGCTATTATCATTCTATCCCTCCCAACTTAAACATCATATCAGCATGGGCGATTTAAGAAATACTCACGGCGAGCGTCATATTATCGTCTATCCATCAGCTGGGGTGGGCGGGTAAGCAGTTTGGTCTTGTATTTTACCAGTCAGAATTAAAATGCGTCAACTACAAAAGGTCCCATCCGAGAGCAATATCCTTCCAGCAAACCTTGCACTGCTACCACATCCATTCCACTTATCAATATGAGAGTCAAAACGTCATTTAGTTATAAATCGCCCTCTAGACCATCGTCTTTTCTCAACACCGAGACGGTTGGAAGCTTCCTCTTCCTCACCATCACTGCAAGCTTCCATTATATATCTGATCGACCCGCCATCTCTTCACAATATGGTACATCTACAATATGCCTTTCCCCACCCCCGCCTACGAGATCTATACCTCTCGAGCCTGCGCGTCCAGGTTGCCTGGCCATGATGGCATTCTTAGTCACGACTTGCACATTCATGATTGCGTGTTGTGGTACGTGCCGCCCTAATCTCGTCATTCTTTTTGTTTTTACTCACCCGCCTTGAATTATCTTTCACGTAGGTGCCGCCTTAGCCATACGGCGTGTTAAGCGTCACGCATCTACCGCGCCCGTCAACAGTAACACATCTACCTCCAGTTCTCTTGCAAAGAGGTATCAGCAATCCAATGTACACCTTGTCCCACACATACCGACCGTCGACATCGCTTATACGCAAACTCCAGCTGGCTCAGGTATGTAACGTCTCTTCATCGTCTTTTCTAGGAACCCGCCGTGACGCAATGTTAGCTATTCGAGGCTCAGGGGCTCATCCAGATGCCAAGTCCGACGATGCTACCGCACATACTCAATACGACAATTACGAAGACTCTCAGTCCAGCCCTAGTATAAGATATAACCCGAACGAGCCTGAAGAGCCCCACGACGAGGGCTCCGGTTCTGTAGATACGGTTGAAAACCTGAGAAACACGCTCAATGATGCCGTTGGTAAAGGCGATCCTGAAGATCCCCCTCCACCTGTTTCCACCTGCTCAGCGGATGACAGACCGCCCCGACGTTCACTACTTTACATTCTCCTTTTCTTTGCCTTCTTCGTCATCGTGGCTGCTGTTCGCTTCTCTCATAGGTGTGTAGCCCTATACTCTCCAAGAGCATCAGGTGTCTAAGTTTCTTGTAGCCGTTTGACATCGCTCAAGTCTAGGGTTAGGAATGCCGCACGCCTTGGTTCTTGGTTTGCAAAACGCACAACAAACGAAGACCTTCAGTCTGAAATCTGGAAGGTTACTGCGATAGAGTCTGAGATGCATGACAATTTTCGTATTTCGACTCTTTTGAATGCAAACCTTGTACCACATCTCGCGGCGGGGATTCCGACACTCGCATCCCAAGCTGAAAACACTACACCTAGGAACGGCATGGTATTGTGGCGTGCAGACCACGCTAACGATAACAATATCTTCCAGTCGGAAGGTTGGATGGCTATAGCGATGGAGTTGAAGATGCATGACAATTTTCGCATCTTGGCTCTTTTGAATGCACGTTTCGTACCACATCTCGCGGCCGGGGCTTCGACACGCGTTTTCCAGGGTGAAAACACTCTGCTTACGGACAACATGATGTTGTGGCGTACAAACCACGCTAACAATGACAATCGCCTTCAGTTGGATGGTTTGAAGGCTATAGCGATGGAGTCTGAGGTGCATGACAATTTCCGTATCTCGGCTCTTTTGAATGTACGCCCGGCACATGTTGTTCAGCCCTGGACTGCGAGGGCTTCTACTACTGTCAATCTATTGGACCCATCGGCAACATTGCCCATCGTTGAGACACGGATGATAGGAGAGGCTATTTTGCCCATTCCTGCCGTGGCTTCCATGCCAGCGGTTCAGGTGAGACTGACTTGGAATACACTCTCTATGGTTATATTAATTGTGTCTTTTTAGCGGTCCGTTTTGGATAATGCGGGTATTCCAGCTCTTTCCCATCTGTTTTGTCCAGCCACTTTGGGCCCCGTCGCGTCAGATGCTCGAGATTGGATTTCCGGCATACAAGACCAATTTCCAGGACGACCACACGACCAAGCTAGCTCCTGCCGTTCACACACAGTCTCCTGATGGCCCTGTGGTTCATGAAACGAAAGTTATGCCAACTCAGTCGCGCACGGGAGTGATTAAGGTGAGACTTGACGCAAGTCGTCTGCTACAACTTGCTTATTTCCTTTGTATTTCAGAATATCTCGGAGACTACGGCTTTGGAACGACTGGCTCATGCTACCTGTCCAGCAACACTCTCGATGCGGAATCCAACGATGGTTATCGCCAGAAGGGTAACGGGAGCACTAGCCCTATCTGTTTTGTCCTTGACGGTTATTTTTGCAACGGCAGCTTGGAGGCTTAGTATGATTAAATGCATCGACTCTTCCTATTTGCGGACTGCGGATATCGAAATCGACGACGATTTGGCGTTGGCATTATCCGTACTCTTGCCTGAGGATGAGGACGACTGGGACCTGTCGCAGGCGCTGTTGACTCCTCTACCAGATGACGCTGAAGACTGGGACCTGTCGTTGGCGCTTTCGGTTCCTTTGCCAGAAGACGATGAAGACTGGGAGACATCCTTTGCGGCATCTGTTCAATTGCCAGGATGCGATGAAGATCCCGATCTTTCATTTACATCTCCTACCCCTCAAATGGAAGACGAAGACGAAGACCTTGAATTGTCGTTTGCATTGTCGATTTCGCTCCCCGAAGATGATGGCCGTGGCTGGGAGGACCCGGAACCGTACAACTCATGGTGGAGTGAGACTGAAGTGAGTAAATTGTTGTCGATTGCGCATGGAAATTTGCGATATTGATTAGCTTGTCATCCTCTAGTTCTCCTTTGCGGACGAGCTAGACGTACCAACTTATTTCTTGGTAACAAATACGCAGTCCGTTTCGTGCGCAGCCCCCCATTCCCAAGCCGTCTCAGGATCCAAACGAACGCCGCCGAAGCTTTCAACATCGGCAACGGCGCGACAAGCTCCCGTGCCTTTGGGCAAGAAGTTGGGCGGTCTCGGTTATTGGGTAGCCGACCTGAAGGCCAAGCCGGGGAGTGCACAGACACAGCCAACGCCCACGATCGGACTGTCTCGAGCGGATACGGCGCAGGCATGGCGAAGGCCAGAAACGCGAGTTCAAAGTGTCGATCCCGTGGCAAAAAAGACTCAGGGGCGTAATCCAGGTATATCAGCAGATAAGGCCCTTCAAGCTATTAAAGACGAACAGGAAGCGGAGAGACAAAGGCTGGCGGAAGAGCAGAAGCGTAAGAAGGAGGAAGAGCTAGAGAGGGCGCTTAAAAAAGAAGCTGAGCGAAAGGCAAGGATGGAAGAGCAGAGGGCCGCGTTGGACAAAGCCATATCGGTTGTTCTTGGGGCGCAGATGAACAGCGAAGCGTTGACGGCCGAGTCGGATATTCCTGGGTGCTGTACTAAAACGCCTTTGGTGGTTAATGTCAAACTGGGTCCACCAAGGGTATGCCTCCCCAGAGGCGATATGAGGGAGCCTTCACGCGAGGTTCTTATCCCTTCGTTGTTTTCACCTCTTCTGTTACTGAAGCTGATGCTCGTTGTAGCCCCCCATAATTGCAACTGTTGCTGACGGCCGAGATGGCACCTGGGCGCAATCCATGCCCGAGTCGGTGAGCATGGATGAGGTGGAGGCCGTTTCTAGAGTTCAGCTTCCGCGCAAAGAGCAACCCCATAACACAGTAAGTCGATGACCTTGGATGTGCATCCCAGACCGCTGACATCGTTCCCCTTTGCTCAGCCTGGAGCAACGGAAGTTAGACCGGTAACTGGCGGTAGAAAACCTCAGGGGACGCAAGTCGTACCGAACTCGGTTCTTGCGAGACAACGGAGAAATCTACACTTTATGCCGTCCAATGCAAGTGCAACGAATCGTCCACGACCTACCATCGCTGTTAAGCCAAACTTTTTCCCCCGGCTCAGAGCAGAACGGCCTGCGACTACCGTTCGCGTCGGTATGGGCAGAGTCTCTCGGCCTCTCAATGCCGTCAGGCCAGCGACCGCTTTTAGGACGAACATGAGGACACCCATCAAGGCCGATCCTATTAGCGGAAGGCCAACCCCTCCGGTTCGTAGAAGCACGATTACGGCACCTTTGGGACATATAGTTCATGACATACCTGCCACGAATCCTTGGTTCAAGACGCCACCACCTCCGTACAAGAGACCGGAACAAGACGTCAAAGTTACGGCGACGCAGCTCGAGCTTCCGGTTACTACTGGGGCGGTAGCCGTATCCATCACTTCAGAGACAACGGATGCAGAAGATACAACCCAACTTGTTGCGGAACAGGCAGACGAGATCGCCCATTCTTATTCTGCTCACGGCGGAATTCTGGGCTCGAGCTCAGTTTTTGCTGACCTTGGATCTCCTGACAAAAGATTCAAGGTCAGTAGGAATCGAACTCGAGCCCAGAATTCTGCCATGAGCAGAATAAGAACGGGCCGCCAGGCCGTTGCAGCTAGTATCAACGACCTCGAAACCTCCGTAGTTGCAAACGGCGAGACGGAACCCCCAGCAGAAGTTATCACGGCAGAAACGCAAGACTCGTTCCCGACCGTTTCGAGTAAGATGAAGAAAGCTAGATGTCGGACCCGCTTTGTGCAGGATGTATCGGAGGAGGACAACTCGGAGGAGGTAAGTCCTTATCTTTCATACTTAATCTTTAGTCCTCAATGATAACCTTTATCACAGAGCTCAGCCCCTGAGATTGTTGACGGCAGTGATGACGAAGGCCGAGCAGAACGTCCCCAAGCTAAACGGTCCGCTGACAATCGGAGGAGGCATGAGAGGCGGGCCAAGATACTGGTGAACATATTGGAACGTAACGTGCAGCTGTCCCGTGCGCTTCTTGGGGATACCGACCTAGATGGTGGCGAGCTTGATGTGGAGTGGGTGGCGCTCTCGGACCGGCGAAACCTCTTGTGTGCGCTTTTGGGCGATGAGGCTTGTGATGGTGGACGTATGGATGTTGACGATCTTGTAGAGGGAGTGAAGAAGCAGAGGACGTGCAGGATGAGCCCGGCGGCTGGTTTCGCTGGAGCTGAACGCCCTTCCGATGCCTAGGGGCGAGCCTTCTCCGTGAAGGAGGTGGGGTATTGGGGGAAGTAAAGGTTCATGACGACCCTGCTTGCGGCTGTCGAGCGGCAACAGAAGGGTCCGTCTTTGGACTGTGGGCAAACGGCTGACGAGCCGAATGCCCTCACTTTATACCCATGCCCTACTAAGTTCAGGAGGGCTAGGAGAAGGCATGCAGTTTGATCTAAGCAATATTTCTACAACTTCTATTCATCTTGCTGATTTGTCGACATTTATGCCGGACGGCGCATAATCTTTACACAACACTTCTATCTGTACACATTTTAATGCGGCATTTATCTTACATTAGTGACAAGCGTATGTGACGGTGTGTGGAAGGGTGTCTCTGTCAAACCTCTGTTTCTCTTCTTCCTTCCAGTTCGTCAACTTAAAAGGGAATCCTCCGTCTACTTGCCAGGTTAAATTCACTATTTTGGGGTGTAAACCCCCTATATTAGCGCATAGTGGCATTTTAAGGCGAATTCACGGCTGACCCTAGTTGGCATGGTCGCATTACCCATGCATTATGAGGGCACGACAACTGAACGACTTCTGGAATGAAAGGCTATATACATCAAAGACAGGGTGGCGTAGATGATAGCGAGACTAAGAAAACACCCCAAGAGCGTTTTTCAGCTAAGCAGACGGTAGGGCATATAAACCCGCGCCCAAACCACGCCCCTGTATATAATAGCTAAGTTGGTTTATAGCACCGCTGGTTTAGCGCCCGCACTTGTGTAGAATTTAGCTGATGGCTTTAATAGTGGTAGCTGTCCTAGGATTTGCAGGATCTCTTTTTCTTGCTGCAGATGCGAAACTAATCAGTGGGAGCCACTAAGAATGGTGTTGTCGCCACCACGCACCGAATGTAAATGTTAGTTTTTGACTACCATTCACGTAAGGTTCCAAGTCCAAATCTTCCTGTGAGGGTTGAAAGCTGTCTGAGCAACCCGCCCGTGCTGTTTCTGTGGAAGAAGTTGCTGAAGATAGTGACGTGTTGGATTTGCACGCTGTCCCATACGGGGGATGCGGCTGCTCAAAAGGAACTGGAGGATGTTGGATGGGAGTATTCGGAGAGACCTCGTCACCGATTGCAGCGTCTAGAACACTTCGCGGCATAAGGCGAGTCGTGAATGGGATGGCTTGTGTAATGGCAGCGAAGAAGGTGGCAATAACGATCGAGGCGCGCATTGTGAAAGGATGAGTGAGACCAGCTCTGCTAAAAAAAACAGACCTGACATCCAGGCCACCTTAAGTATGTAGTTCGTCCGGGTCCGAGCGCTCCCACTAGACTCTCTATCATGTTGTGAAATACTTGATCAACGTCAATTTGAATACGTCGTCATGCTCGACATGATCCGTGATGGAGAGTGTTATCAGCGTGTTCCGAATCCGAGAATCCTCGGCAACCGATGAGGCTGTTGCAAGAGTAAATCTGGTCACTATTTTGCT
>JABCKL010008416.1:0-20949 GCA_018851305.1 Calocybe cyanea
TTGATGGACATATATGTACAAATGTGTTCATATCTGCCCATGTCTATACAGATATGCTTGTCAGGATTTTTCCGACAATCCTACCATCTGTTCCAGCCTACAGCTGTTCACTCGAGGGCGGCTTGCGGTCATCCATGGTTTTTCTCAAATACAGCAACACTGACATGTCCTTACGCTCGCAAATAACAACTATTAGACAACAGGGTTTGGTAGTATCGTCAATTGCGAGAAGATTGCTTCTGCAATTACTGAACGTTGAAAAACTAGAAAGTGCTTTCCTCAAGAATTGACCTTATGCTAGTCATTTCAGCTATTGAGTTATAGCATTTCTAGGGCTGCCGAATCGGTGTAGATTCTAGGGTATCTCCGGCCTGCGGCCATAGAAAAATTGCCATAAATCAAATCCTTGAAGGTGTCGCCACAAGGGTCAGGTTAGAATAATAAGGGGAGGCAGTACGATTCTGGGGAAGGAGGATCTAGCTTCTTACTCATTTCTGCATACTGATTAGTTATGGAATTCACACTGAGCCGCACAGACTTACGATTCCTCTGTTTCTTCCGCCATCCCCACTTCGGAACTCTTTCTCTGGGTTTCTCTAGCCACCCCCTCACCTCTTGTGCCGTAGCTGGGTCCCTAACATTACTGAGCCTTTCTAGCCTTTTCGCCCACTCTTTGAACTGTTCCTCCTCTCCCAGAACCGCCCAGCACAAGCATACATCCTTCACAAATGAACTTTCCATCCCCTGCAACCCTTCTCTTTCAATCAGAGAAAGCGCTTCCATATGAGAATTCAAAACAAAATCATCAGGACGGCATAAATCTGTCGCCCATCCGGTGTATGTTGGTCGAGTATACCGCCAATTACGGAGCGCAGCACGAGCGACATCGGATTCGACAACAAGATGAGAGGGAAGGGAACAGGACGGGCATTGACACAGGAAGCGATAGTTAGAAAATAGATGCGCGCGTCGCGTATCGCGAGACCGAGTAACGTCAGTATAGATTATGCTAATCTCCTCGGAAGCAGATATAGATCGGAGGGCATAGAGCGTGGAAGAAAAGGATCGTGGATCCCACTTATGGGCAGCGTTGGGAGCACAACTTCGGAGGAAAAGATTCTCCATAAGAGGGGAGAATAGACTACAGAGATTAAGGCCTTACCTGTGGTTGCAACGATCGATGACGAGGAAAACAGCACCGTATTCACCCATGTAGTCTACAGCTTCGTCGGGGAAATCAATTTCAATAGCCGTGCCATTTGTACGGATGATTCCCTCTTCTAATGTCTCGCAATCTTCAAGATCTTGGCTATTAGCCATCATACGAAGATCGCGACGTCTTTTATCGGGCAGTGCAGCAAACAGCCTACGATATGTGGACGAGCGCTCAGTTTTGGGTAAAAAAGTATTGATAGGAGTTATAATTGCTGGATGCTCGACAACGATGATGGCACCTGTTGGTATGTATCTTGTTGCAAACATGCCCAGGCCTCTACCAGGGCCTGCGGGTCTGATCTCGAAGTAAGGCTTGCCGTCTCTATCAGTAGGTGTGGAAAATTTCGGACGAGTTGGCGTTTGGAAACAGGGTATAGCACGTTTGTCCACGAGTAATGCACATGGTGCGTCGAGGTCATCATGGAATGAGAGCGTGTGGACTGTTAGTGATGATGCCGACATCGTAAATGATTAGATAATACAAGGGCCTCACGCAGGCATGAGAGCCCCATTGGTGCTCAGTAAAAATGTATATTATGATACGCTTTGCTCAGACGGAGTAAATGTAACCAAGCACGGCTCCCAGACGCACCTCAAGCTCAGACTAAGGAAAGGACAAAACCCCTCGTATTTATGTAAGGTGGTGGGTGCGCCTTGTTAGACTAAGGAGCGTAAGTTCCTTCCATCACCCCCCTCCCGGGCACAAGGTTCGTCATTCTAATGCGCATTAGTAACTAGCTTTCTGTTTAAGTTAGCAATATCTCGACTTCCATATTATAGCTTCACTCACAGCATCTTCGGTCGTAGATTATAAAGTATCGCCCTCCGGCCCAAGACACGTCAAGACGTAGGTGCATGGTAGTACACTCCCAGAGGTTTTCTGAACAATTTCATTGTCTTCATGGAGCCCGCCGAACATAGAATAGTCTCCTAGATAATCGAAACGACGCATTGCGCTCCCAATCTCGCTGAATAATGAGCGATTATGGTGATACGTTCGGGCGACGATATTTCTCTTGCTTTCAAAGAGAAGATCGAAATCTGCTACATGGGTGGGCCGCCAGAAGTCCCTGCGAAGACCATCGATAACGTCCCGGCATGTTACACCAACTGCTGTGTCTTTTGCATGGATGAAAATTACCCAAGGAAACGCCTTTGAAACAATTCTTAATGACGTCAGGCGTGGAAAAGTGGCGGGCTGGTCTGAAATGTTGCGTTTCTCCATTTCTGGCAAAAAGAGCATCGACCACACCAGCAGCTTCCCGTTGTTTGGGCTTGACTTGATTGCGGGGTTCAGTATAGGCTTTGCGCCAACAATATGGGCCAGGAAGGGATCCAAGATGGGACCATCTTGCGGTATCGTGAGCACCCGTGATGATATGCTTTGAACAGAACATACAATCTCTGCCCGCCATAAATCGGTCGAAAAAAGAGGATACAACCCTAGTCCTAAATGGTTGTTTCGACATTTTGGGAAGACGCCTCAACTCTGGATATGGGTCGGCACTTGAGAAGGGAGAATGGGCGATGGTAGCTTGCAGACCGTGGCCGTGATTCGTCAGCGTAGCTTCGCGAGAGGAAGAGTTTTTTTGGTCTTTCAAGGAGAAGGAAGGAGACGAGCGAGCCTTTTTAGCGTCTAGGCCTACTACTCCGTGCGTGGAACGCTGTGGAAGGATGATTGCCGGGCGATTATGATAGCGTTTGTGACTTGCCCTTGTCATGTCGATATTGTAAGAGTTAGGTTGATAACCAGAGGCAAGCTGTCCATCAGGGAAGAGGGGAGAGAATGAAGAGGAGGGACCTATTAATGCGATTTCTGACGGCGGAAACGAAAGTGTTGATCTAGTAATCGTTGCGGTTGAGTCGATGGAATCTTGTTCTGATCGCGGGTGCGTAGGACTAATTTCAACGAGCCTTTCGAGCGCATCGACGGATATGATATCTAGTTGCGCACCCATCTCTTTGCGGAATCGAGCTGGGGACAGCGTACTGGTATTGTCTGCAGGCCTCTGGTCTTGGCGTACTTCGGTTATGAGAGATCTCAAGATCTGGTGAATCGTCGGACGTGATGAAGGGTCCGCCTTCCAGCAGTTTATCATTATAGACCAAATATGTTCCGTCAGTCCCCAAGCACTCCAGGAGGATGTGTCATTACTAGGGCGGGAAGGTGTCCTGCCAGCTTGTACCAGACGCATGACCGCAGCATCTCTGGGTATCTGAGCAAAGGGGACGACTCCCGTGAACATCTAACATCGTTCAAAATGAATCCAGCCTTAGGAGCTATGGGACCACTCACCTCGTAGCAAAGACATCCCCATGCATAAATGTCGCTAGCCTCACTATTAGGCACGACCTCATCAATCTCGATGTTGAATAGCTCTGGAGCCTGCCATCGAACTGAGCCTCCTTTAGATTCTGCGGATGAATTCGAAGTCCAGGCTAGGATGTTGGCATCTGACACTGAGGATAAACCGAAATCAGCGAGACGAGCCCTCCCCGAAGCAGATACGAGTATGTTTGCCTACAGGATTGATCAGTATCCAAGGTGTAATCAATCGAGGATATTAAGACAGACTCCTTTGAGGTCACCATGGATTATGCTATTCTCATGCAAGTATGATAGACCCTGAGCGGCGTCGTATGCCTTATCATCCTACAGTTGAGCACAGGAAAGCTGGTTTGGGAATCACTCACTAGCAGAGGACGATTAGCTTGAGGAAACCGTTCCAGGTAACTACTAATGTCTCCATTATCCATCCACGGTGATACGAGGCATATTCGGGACTTGTGGCGGTACAGGCCATAAATAGGACAAACATTAGGATGTGAGAGTTGTCCCCAGAGTAGCGCCTCCTTTGCACACTTCTAAGGATATTCATAGCGTTGAGTGTTTCTTTCCCTTTGAGAGAACCAATTCTTACCGTTAGAAACTCTTCCACCCGGGATGTTTGGAACAGTCGAATCATCTTTACACATACCACCCGACCACGGAAACTGCCTTTGTAAATATCACCGAAACTTCCGGCTGCAACAGGATCACCAGGAAATTGAACATCCCCGATATTATAACAGGTTGGGTATAGCCCCGATTTCTTAGAGAGCCTTTGAGCTGCAACAATGAGGCTACGCCTAAAGCCTGTGTCGAGCCCTGGAGCGTCCAATAGCTTTCGGAGAAATAAGCTTCTGGCTTGGATACGGAAATCACAAGATATGCATACCCCTTGGAACAGGTCAAGTAGTTTTTGCGCCCGAGCTTCTCGACAGTCCAATAGTTGTTTATATTGCGCTTTGTCTTCAAAGACGGCCTTGAGTCTACCAACAAGTTTGCCTAAAGGGCTGTTCGTTTCTTCGAGAGCAGGCGTCAATGCACCACCGGCGGGAGGTTCCACTACCAGGTCATTCGTGCCATCAGCTTGGTCATTGTTTTTCGACAAACTGCTAGGAGATGCTAGAGGTGAACCATTTTGGTTCCTTGGGGCCATGCAATGTATTCAATCGGGTAAGTAGGTAAGTAAGAACAAATGTGATGGTAACCAGGGACTCGGATGCTAATCGGCTGCCAAGGCACAGCAATACATCGCACCTGTTCGGAATGATTAGATCAAGCTTGTGTTCATGAAAGATTCTGCATAGTGCAAGCGAGTATGATAATTGTGGAGAAGGTATTTGACTTACTTCGCCCAGCCTAGAGCTTATAGTAGAGGATATACACACGTTATCAATCACCATATATATTTGCAACCTGTACTAGTAAACACTTGTCGACTGAAGTACAGTGGTCTATATCCACTCAGTAGAACGAACATATTGTCCATCCCAGCAAAAATCGGCTCCGCTTTGAGTATCCGGGCTCTCCACTACTCATGATCACATTCTGGCAAGCTTCTTGCCTACCAGGGGGATCTTGTGACCACTAAGGCTTATCCGGCTTTGACTGATTCAGGCAACAAAATAATCCCAACAACTAGAGTAGCTTTTTGTAAACATGCATATGTTCGCTTTGATGACCTTCGTCGTTTGAAGGAGACAAAATCTATGATGTTGAATATCATTGGTCTCGTCATAGCCACCGAGTGACACGTCCCAAGATAATCATGGACGAGTGTCAAAGCAATCATCTGTGGAGTGAGTCTTAGTGGAAGACACAAACGCACAAGATCCGTGCGGAATAGCCGGTCTTGGAGTGGAAGTACAGCATGACAGAAATCCTGATGGCATGCTTGAAGAATCTATTCGCCTGAGCTAATTTGATTGTCGCGGTTCTGATGGTAATTCAATCTGATGCTTGTCGTGTTTAAACCTGGCGTCGGTTTGCGGTCAAAGACAATCAGATCAAACTATCTGGGTACCTGTTCAAATGATCGAAACGTATGTCTAGACACACTACTAAACAAACTATAACAGTAACAATAACTTTAAGAAGGGTATAGTACCCGACCAGCGCCAGGCTTTTCAAATAACTCTAGTGCGATAACTGATGCAAGGGTCGATCAGTGCAAATTCTAGTATAGCCGGGGGTTTAACTGCACCTCATCGTCTACCTCGATCTCGAAGGTTATCTGTCTCGACTTGACTGGTTCAAAGTTTTGTAGAACCTCTAAAGGGTTCCATTCGAAATCTGATCGTGGACCCACATCGTGTGCCTGCTTAGCATTCACAACGATGATACGGTCGTCATTGATATCTTCGTCATCTGATTCTTCATCATACAAAGATGCTGGCGAATGTGCGAATAAAGGACTTTCTTCTGCGAGGGCATCACAGGCGAACGGAAATCCAGTAAACGAGAAATAAGGAGATGTACGAGGGGAGGAAGGGCGACGATAGTATGGGCTATCAGCGGGGATATAGACGTATTGAGCGCCATCGTCAGAGTCAGAGTCGGGTGCGTCATCATCCCCCAGCCAGTCGAACTCCAAATCAGGTGTGTTGGAGTTGGACTCGACAGAGTACAGAGGTCGATGATTGACAACATACTAAAAACAAAGCGAGAATTTAGTAATAGAGGGGGATACCAAACAACAAGGCTGACCTTGGGAGACCACGTCTTTCGTTGCTCGTGTTCGAGATCAAGAACAAGCCCTGGGTTTTTTGAGGGCTTCTTCATAGTGGAGGAAGATGCAAGAGAGGAAAACATTATGATCGAAGTTTTGAAGAAGATAATGCGCCGACGAGAAAGTAAATGAACGAAGATGTAACTGAATGGAGGCGCTGTGGGCCAACGGAAGGTGATAGTGGGGTAAACGGAACGCGGGGAGTTTTATAGTCTGAAAAATATGTGGAACATATGATGGCAGTCAACGAACAGATGGGATGATCGAGTGCTTGGATCGAATCAATCAATGTTTACTTGTTTTAACTGGCTCGAAAAGGGTGCTCACCTCGAGAAACATTGATACAAGCAAAAAAAGAGAGATCAGCTGATAAAGCGGGCAGCACCGCCTACGGTTACGCAGCAAGTGGCTGTTCCTGGCGACACTCACGGAAGTAAGTTGTAAGATTGGCGGTTGGCAACCAGACGCGCTTCACGGTCCAGCTGTTACACAACACAAATCCGATTTTCTCATTGACCAATGGGAAACATCAAACTCACGATTAGGAAATGGACTAGCTCAAACGCAAGCTTCACCTAAACCTGCGCTTTCGACTGATTGTTGCTATAGTTAGTCGCCCCAGCGAGATTCCATCTCTTCCTTCAGCTAATTTGACAACTTGACTCAGGGATGCCCCCGCGTCGGCGAGATATATTCTTGCCTGCGTTGCCTTCTCTTCCTTCTTTGGGTCGAGCGGTATTTCTGGCTTCCAATCTTTCCTTGTGGTCGGCCGTTTAATCAGACGCTGGTGTTCCCCGAGGACCAAAAATCCGAGGTTCCGTGTAAGCTTGTGAGAAAGGCCTCGAGATTGTGAAGATGTGTACATCAGAGCAAGAGTGTTGTCCACTGAAAAACCGTCAACAATGTTTCACAAAGTATTAATAGTTTGACCCTGCCCTACTTCTTTTTTCCCATGCAATCAACCAGGCCTTCAACTGTATTTGTTCGTCTGAACCGGGAGTACTCTGGCGGAGTTGCTCTGTCACATTCGCAGCTGCGTCGAAGGTAGGTCGGAAGAGCCGCCGCAAATTTGCGGTGGCTGTGACGTGGTGAAGGACGGACGCAGAAGATGCTCGCAGGCAGAGACGATACAAGCTCTTAAATGATGCAGGCAGTCTATTCGTCGACATTGGTGGACAATTGGGCAAGCTACAAGTCAAGGTTTGTTTGTTAGCCCTGGATAATCAACACCATCACATCACACCCTCCGACAATGATCAACTGAACTCTGGATTGTGCTATTGTACAGAACGACACGTCCGTTGTGATCTCAAGAATAACCAATAAAGGACAGCTGGAGGCTATAGTAAGGTGGAGTTGGACTGACACTCTGTGTTTCAAGGAGAGTAATGATATCGCCGCACCCCCAGCGCTCATCAATTCCTTGGTTGGGTTTTCTCCGCGTATTCGCTCTAGCGCTGTAAAGGCCACCTAATTCATAAGTATCTTCAGAGCTAGATTGTTGCTGGTACCTGTTGCACATATACAATTCTTCCTACGGCTTGGCTCATTTTCTCTCGCCGTGTCACGACATACATCCAGCGTTCGGATGAAGTCATCTCAGCATCTTTAACTGCGTTCGCCCAATATCCTAATTCCTCTGTGAATGCATCTGGAAGCGTTGTTCGTGGTGTCGCCGAGGCCAAGGACACGACCTAAACGTGTCTATCATGTATATTCTGGTATCACGACTAGTTGACATGAATACCCACCTTTCTCAGCGGAGGACAACCTCTGGACGGGCTTTGGACGTTCGATTTACTCGTTTGATTCTTCATTGGTTCTTGCAAAGGTGTAAAGAAGAGGGATGTGGGAAATGCCTTTCTACTTATACACAACCTAGCCCACGCGACAATAATGTATGGCCATGCTACTGTCGCGTGCTTTGCTTCGAATTCGTTTGTAAGTTGAACAGGGGGTATTCGGAGCCATGTATCCATTGCATGGACATCAGCGGCCACTGGAGTGCCACTGGCCATTCCATGATCGGCCCAAACCGAAGTCGCGTAATGGGCCCTCAATTTGACTGGACAATGGTGGCATGGCCAGCCAATTCTACTAACTTATAAACAAACGCGCTGACCATGGCATACTTTTCAATCACCTGTTCCCTTTGCTCCGAACTCGCTTTTATATCTGTACGATATAGATATTATGCACTTTTGTATTGCCGGTTTGGACTCCCACCAGCTCTACGCCACCCAAAGCCCGGTAAGCTTTTCAAGCGAAATTTTTTTCTCTATTTCATCGTTTCATATTGATTTTTAGGTGCAACTCCACCTAGGCTCAACCCTTAGAAGCCCATCGTGGATTGGCGAGAAGGGACCTTGCTCACAGGACCTTCTCTCACTCACGGACTCTAACACTTTGATCTCTGAACTTTACATCAGTAACGGTTCCATCGTCAGCTTCGATGATATTGACAACTGCAGCAAAGGGCGTAACCATGGCCATACCAAAATGTCTCGCGCGACCAGGAACGCCGCAACATGCGACGGACTACGACGGATCAGCACACCGAGAGGATGGTCGGGGTACAGTAGAGGTGTTACGCCAAGAATGAGACTCGAAATCACCGACGTCGCATGCGCTAAATTACGCGAGGCCAGATTTAGGGTCGAGAAGAATCTGTAACTGGAGCAGTGATGCCACCATGTCCACCTAGATACATGCTCACGTGCATGTCAATTAGCTGATCGACCTGGTTTGTATCTATGGACCGAGCCCTCATCTGGGCGCGCTGAGATATGAAATGTGTTACTAACTGCATAAACGCGGGCGATAGACGCCGGGGAACTCACGAGCGCAAAACCCACGCCCCTAGATACCCATCCAAATAGATCTTTAAATTCTGGGTTGGACTTGTCGATCTTGAAGACTACAGAATCTTTTAGGTGTTTGAGTGTGCAACGCTTGATGAGCTAGAAAAAGTGACCATCTGAGGATCTGCTCGAGTCTCGGAATACAGTACGTGCAATGCTTACATCTTTGTTTGCTCTTTCAATATTACCGGCTTGTATTTGGGCGTCGATTTGATCGGGATCATGTATTTGCTTTCCGTTACTAGCAGCATTTATATGGAGTTCATTGAACATGTCCGCACTTCCAAAAACATTGTCATCCCCAGATTGTCGGTCTTTCCCTTTGGGGTTGGGAATTCCGTTTCGAGGGAGGTCCGGAACTTTGAATAGCGCATCGTCCTTGGTCGCTCCGCTATCACTTCCGATCCTAACGCCACTGCCGAGGTATGCAGCCGTAACTCCATCGTCCGTCGCGGCCTTCTTACGTTTTGAGCTAGCATCCGAGGTGGTACTGGCTACTCTCTTTAGGCGCTGCTTAGAAACAACGGAGACATGACTCGATGCTCGTATTAGCTCGCGCTTTGTTTTAACGCCGTTACCATAAGACGGCGGAGGTTTGCGTGGAGTTGGATCATCGGGCCTCGGAAGGCGAAGTGAGCTGTTTTGAGGCCTGGGCCGATCCGTCAATCGGACGACAACCAAGTCCAACATCCTTACACCACAGTGATCTTCAAAGTTGCTAGGACGAGCGACTATCATAGCCTGAGTTGTCTCTGGACCATCTATAATTGCATTTTGGAACCATGAACGAGAACGCGGGACCCGTTGATCAGCTCACCACTGTCTCCTAGGGCTACTTTGACACCAATATCAGAACCCTCCGGTGAACTTGATGCGGTAGGCGTTGATGACGACTGGAACGGCGTCAAGCAGAACACATTCTCAAAGAATGTTCTTGTCAAGGTGGCTCGTGGGTGAACCTCTCTTATTGAAGAGCTTTTTTTAGTTGAAAACCATCGTATGCAGTAATGTAAACAAACAGTTCGACCGCGACACTTTCGTCCCACCAGATATTTCCATCGTACAGCTTGACAATACCCATAAATCGTAGGCTCTGCCTCCCTCTCATACTCTCTAAAGCAAGTGCAAGAGGGTTCTGAAGAAGTTGGCCATGCTTTGAAGGAGAGTCAAGACGCGCGACGAATGTCAAGCCATCGAGGAGAAGGTGAGAATCTGGTAAGGAAAGGGCTCCACGATACAGCAATCGATAAGCAGCTGGTATAGTGCTTGTTTACACTCTTCGAGACGCTATACCTGAGAGGCTTGTTCTGTTTTGCGGTTGTGAAATCAACGCTTCCGAAGTAAAAGACAAGCTGTTCACCATCACATCAAGCCTTGCCGGAACCTTCCATAGTACATCAGAATGCAGAATATACGAGCCAACAGTTACTAACGAAGAAGCATCAGCATCCTTCTTAGGGATCGCTATAGGCGAAGGGTTGCCACCCAATCACATCATGGTCTTCAACGCGATGACGCCCCAACCATCTGCCGATGAACAATTTAACGACTGGTATCTTTACGAACATATCCCGCTACTTCGACGCACACCAACATGGATATCATCTCAGCGCTTTATGCTCACGGCTTCAACGTCGGAGCAAACGCCGAAGTATCTTGCCCTACATAGATGGAGCGATATGGCCATTTTTGATACGGAAGAATACAAAACAGCTACCAATACTCCTTGGAGAACGTCCGTGATAGGGGAGGTCATCGAGAAAGAACGTATTGTATTGACATATGAGAGGATGTTTGATCTTCGAGAATTTCGGGTGGGTCACATTTTCCATTCCTCCTCGGGTTCCCCAATGTTCTTCCTCCATCTTTCGCCTCTGAACATCAACACTACGATAGGTAGAAACGCCATAACACTGAAAAAAGCGATCAGCAAGGATGTCTAGGGGGGAAAGCGTCGCAAAACTACCATATGCCCGTGAACACTGTGAAAGACCACTGGAATCCAATCTTGTAATTTGTGAAATTAGCATTGGATGTTGGAAATAATGCTTGGAAAAATCACCTGTCTGCCGAATGGAATACTACAGTAACCATCCATTTAGTAATACACCTCCGCATAGTGGAAGGGGCTCACGAGTAAAACCCAAGAGTGAGTCCAAAAATCTGTCTGAAAAAACTAGGGAGCATCAAAAATGGATGTCGACTAGACGGGCAATGATGTTTACTTGAAGCACTGGCTGGCATCGTTGCTACGAGATCTATAGCAGTCACTGCAGCTATATGTGTAGCACACGGAGCTGACTATTTGAACTGAGGAAGGAAGCTAGCTTGTCATCAGCCCAAAATGCATCTGTGATGACTCTGACCTCCGAAGCAAGCGACAGCTTCGATGTTAGATGAGTTATAGAAGTCTGATGAAAAAATATGACCTACCCATGCCAACGCAAGGTGCAACGAAAGTCGTGGCATAGTGTATCGTCAGCCCATCTAGAATTTACAGCAGGTCGTCAGAATGTCTAGGGAAGATATAGCACATCACGATCGCGCACAGCTAGAAGATGATGGCGTTGAGTCATCTTTCGATCATCATTGCGAGAGAAAGATAAAACTTAAAAATAATGTAGGCAACCCACATGAGGAGACCCGAAGGAACGGCAATTGCTCCCGTCCAGATTCCCTGGAGGCGTATCTCCGCAGAGGCAGCGGCACCATGTTCGAGAGCTCGACGACGAGCACGATGAATCATTGCATCCGTGATTGGGCTAGAGCATAGTTCGCCTAGTGATCTAGATGATATTTCTCGAGCCTTGGAACCTAAGCAATATCATCATGCTTACCCTCCGACGAGAAGGCTGACACCATTCGCTAAACTACCGTTGCACAAATACAAATCAGCTTGAAACGTAGCAGTTTAAACGACACTTACCCATTCTTGACGGTATCAAAATGATAGATTTCCGTGAACAGAGTTGCTACGGTCAGAGCTGGCTCGATCGAAGCGAACCCGTACGTAACTGCACTAATGTCGAGCTTAGCGGGTTTAGTTCCCTAACTCTATATGGATGTGATGTACTAGTAAAGGGCGGGAAAGATGACAGAAGGATACTTGAGCATGCTGAAGGGCTTGATGATGAAATCAGTTGGTTTCAATTGACGCGAAGGCGGCCGCTCCAGATCAAAAATCCAAGTTCTGTTGAGGTATGTCTTGGCTGTGATCGGAGGTGGTATGAAAGGTTCCCCAACAAAAGCCGCCTCTTCTGTCATTCCTTTTTCGCTTTCGTCGAGCTCTGGGGTGGTCAATCTCACAGGCAGGGGCCGGTCGAAGAGAGTCTCCGGCATCAGAAAGAAACAAAAAATGAACATCGCGCCTGTTATGACCTTAGCTGCTTTCTTTGTAAGTGGAAGAGGATCTCACCGTTTAAGATGGCGCCTACCAAGAAGCACCATCTCCAACCGAGGTCTCGGGCGACATATCCACCAAGCTCATAACGAGGACAAATTAGACTTAAAGGCGCCGGACACAGTTTATATCAGCTTACAATGGGAGCAAGATGTGCTCCGTTTGTCAACATCAGCGTAAACAGCCCCATTGCCTTTCCCCTCTCATGCAGAAAAAAGACATCAGTGACTGTGCCAGCCCCAAGACTGAGCGCGGCCGAAGGGCCAAAACCATTGATTGCGCGCGCGACAATTAAAGTACCATATGTTTTTGCTTTAGCAGAACCCAATGCTGATGCAAAACCAATGAGAATAGACAAGAGATACGCAGGTCGTCTCCCATATATGTTAGCAAATGGAGTAAAGAGTAGAGGACCGAGTGCACTCGTTCCAATCGCAATTGTTGTTTGGTAAGTGCCTGTTACATGGGGGATATGAAATTCTTCGGATAAAGGAACAACGGCTGGGTTAATAATGGAAACATTCAGAGTTGCAAGAGCCGCAAGCATGCATATTTCCCCAAGGATAGTATACCTGAGCCACTGCGTGTCTTGCATCAACATTACGTTTTAGACGAAGGGCATAAGCTTACTTTTGGATAGTTGAGGGGGTCAAACGGCGAGGTCGTCGGTTGAGGAACAAGAGGAAGTCCAGTGTTATCTACTTTGAGAACAGGTCTACTAACACTTCGTTGAATATCCTTCATATAGCTGCTGTCGTTTTCTGACATGACTGCCTGCGTGAAAGTTTTGAAAGGATGTGTTGGATGCTCCAGGCGCGCAAGACGAGGGTTTTTATAGCACTAAAAGGAGCCATACCATTAGCGCCTCTCACGGTGGCCATAAGAGCTCCCATTTCGTCCATATTTTATTGGAGAACATGGAAGAGACCCGATGTCACGCTGCAGACATCGTGGAAGGAGATGAGTGACTCTCGGCCCGTAAATCATTTGCTGATCGCGTTTGGCCACGTGACGTATACCTTGTATAACGACGTGGACTCTAGCAGACTAGCACTGACTAGCAGTCAGCCTTCCTTCTCCAGGTCGTTTTGACCCTAGTTCTTCAAAGAATTGGGTTTGAGCATGCGCTCTTTAAAGTTCTTGGGCATCCTTTCTTTGCTCGTTGTGGTGCCTACATCACAGGCCGTTAAATCGCACGATTTCAAAACATGTTCGCAGTCTGGCTTCTGTAGGAGAGGTCGTGCGCTTTCCACGAGAGCAAAAGAAGCTGGCGCAGCGTGGAAATCCCCGTATTCTATTGATCCTTCGTCTATCCACATATCTCAGGACCAGGCTGTCTTCACAGCTGGTGTTAAATCGTCACTATACCCACACATCAATTTTGGTTTGGAGTTACGTGTCCACGAGGACGGCGTCGTGCGAGTGCGTGTGGATGAAGTTGGAGGTCTTCGCAAGAGATACGATGAAGCAGCCTCTTGGGCGTTGATATCTGAGCCGACAGTAAGCAGAGATATCAAGTGGACGGCACGTAAAAAGGACATCCGTGCTACCTATGGTAACAAGAAGGAAATTGAGGTGCTGATATCCTTTGAACCCCTCCGAATTGCTTTGCTCCGCAATGGAAAAGAGCAAGTAGTTTTAAACGGTCAAGGCCTTCTGCATATGGAGCATTTCCGCACCAAGACGCCTGCGGTTACTCAAACGGAGGAGGCGCCAGCTGCAGAGGAGGGCCAGGAGGTCGTCCAAGATGAAGCACAAGCTGCCATCAAAGAGGAGAATCCCAATGCTTGGTTTGAAGGCGATAAGGAAGACGACTATTGGGAGGAAACATTTTCGTCCTGGACGGATTCTAAACCGAAAGGTGCATAGTGTTGTCCTTCTCAAGTTTACCTCTATAACTCTCTTTATAGGTCCCGAATCATTATCACTTGACATCAACTTCCCAAATCACGGAACAGTCTATGGTATCCCGCAACATGCCACCAAACTTGCCTTGCCTACCACTACTGGCGAGTCACCGTTCTTCAACGAGCCCTACCGATTATATAACGCGGATGTTTTTGAATACCTCGCATCATCTCCCATGTCAATTTACGGGTCTATTCCCGTCCTCCACGCGCATTCGACCGACTCTACAATCGCAATTTTTCATGCAGTCGGTTCCGAAACATGGATAGACGTCGGTCATGGTTCTGAAAAATCAACAGAAACTCACTGGATTTCTGAGTCGGGTATCCTGGATTTGTTCCTCATGCCTGGTCCCACCCCAGAGGATATTTTCAGACAATACTCCCAGCTCACAGGTACGGCGGTGCTTCCCGCCCATTGGAGTCTTGGATATCATCAATGTCGGTGGAATTACGTCAGCTCGGATGATGTACGGACCGTGCAGAAAAGATTTGATGAAGAAGATATGCCGGTCGACGTTCTTTGGTTGGATATCGAATATTCCGAAGAACACAAGTACTTCATCTGGGATAAGAAAAATTTCCCCGACCCCGTGGACATGATCAACGATGTTTCTGCTCTCGGACGTAAGGTAAGGACATCTGTGTAGCCTACTCACCTAATTCAAATTGATTCTGCTTCAGATGGTTGTCATTGTTGACCCTCACTTGAAACGCACCAAGGACTACCCAGTATACCAAAAGGGTTCGGACCTTGGCTTGCTGGTAAAGACTAAAAGTGAGAGCGAATACGAAGGTTGGTGCTGGTCTGGGAGCAGCGCCTGGGTTGATTTCTTCAATCCTCAAACATGGCCGTGGTGGAAATCGCTCTTCAAAACACAAAAACTTGACAGTGGTTGGTCATGGACTGAGAGTACCGAAGCTGTTCACATATGGAACGATATGAATGAGGTGAGCTTTGTAAAGGTTCATTCGGATATTCAGTTAAGCCGGCCTCAACATAGCCATCGGTATTCAATGGGCCAGAGATTACAATGCCTAAAGACAATATTCATTATGGCGGTTGGGAACATCGTGACATCCACAATATCAATGGCATGCTTTTCGTATGTAAACTAATTCCTCATAATGCTCGCTTTCTGACACCTTGTTTTAGTCTAACTTGACATCTCAGGCTGTTGCGGAACGCTCAGACCCCAAGAAACGGCCTTTTGTCTTGACGCGTGCGTTCTACGCTGGTTCTCAGCGTTTTGGCGCTATGTGGACAGGCGACAACATGGGGACATGGGAGCACATGGCTGTTGGCATAAAAATCATTCTGTCTGTTAGCATTGGTGGCATGCCTTACGCCGGGTGTAAGCACCTTTCTATCTTAACCCTTTGTTCCTAATTCTGAGGACTTAACCTACAGCGGACGTTGGAGGATTCTTTGGCAATCCGGAACCCGAGATGCTCGTCAGGTGGTACCAAGTTGGTGCATTCGGGCCATTCTTCCGTGCTCATGCGCACATCGACACGAAACGTCGTGAACCGTACCTACTTGATCAGCCGTATAAATCTATTATTCGCGATGTGCTGCGTCTCCGGTACAGCCTGCTTCCCGTTTGGTACACAGCTTTCCGGGAGACTAGTGTTACAGGTCTTCCCATTACAAGGTATTCATTACTCGTTTATCTTGTGCAAGTATATCTGACTAGCCCTACAGGCCTCAATATGTGGTATTCCCAAAAGACCAGAACGGATTTGATATAGATGACCAGTTTTATATCGGTTCATCAGGATTGCTAGTTAAACCGGTGACCGAGAAGAGTATCACGGAGACTAAAGTCTACCTCGCTGAAGATCAGGTAACTGCTTTACATAAATGCATCGCATTGTTTTCCTCAAGCAGGCTACAGGTATATTATGACTACTTCGCCCACACCGTCCACCGCGGTGCAGCTAAGGGCAAGGAGATTACTGTTCCCTCCGCACTGCACCAAATCCCGCTTTTCGTACGCGGCGGCTCTATCGTCCCCACACGCGAACGACCAAGGCGCTCCTCAAATTCCATGAAACAGGACCCCATAACCCTTCGTGTGGCCCTTAGCAAGACTGGCTCTGCCCGTGGCGAACTCTACCTGGACGATGGAGAAACATATCTGCATCAACAAGGTCAATTTGTCTGGCGAGAGTTTACCGCCGAGAAGCAAGGGAAGAAAGCAAGCTCTATCCGTATATCGAGCAAAGATCTTGGTTCTGTGAAACCGGGCGAAGCTGTTGATGGTGCAAAGTTGAAAACGTTTGACCCGCTTAATGCCTTCGCCCAAAGCATTGTGGAGGTCAGAGTTGAGAAGGTCGTGGTGGTAGGCCTCAGTGGAAAGCCGACTTCCGTCAAGATTGAGGGTGGTAACGAGCTCCACTGGGAATTCACACCAGGCGTTGCTGCTTCCGAAAAGAAGGAGGGGGCTGCAAGTCTCCTAACAATCAAGGATCCCAGGGTCTCAGTGACGAAAGACTGGAGTATCGTCATTAACTGATAGAATGGCTGTTGTAATGTCAACATAAAAAAGAACAATATACACCAAAAAGGAAGATTGTTTTTTTTTGGCAATCACCATATAGAGTCGCCCCGAGCCAAGGACGCCGTCAAAGAAACTGGTTGAGAGAACGTGCTGGGCGTATTGGTGAAATGTCCGACTCCTTGGGTGGGGTAGGCCCATTCGACAGAGGAGTGGGGAACAATAGCAGACTGTCGGCGCATCTGCAGCTGTATGGCGTGCAGCTGCTGCATGTAGGTCGTATACGTCATCGGAGACATCATGGAAGGGTAAGTTGAATAGAAGCCAGAAGTGGCAGGTGTTTGGCGGGGAGAGAAAAAGGAACCGGCAGCCATTGTTGGGGGGTGGAACGGAGTGTGAGAGAGGCCCGACGATGGCGTGGCTCGGGGAGTATTCGTGGATTGCATCAAGTGGGGCAAGAAAATGTTTGGCGATGATAGCGGAAGTAATGTTGCCTGTGACGATGAGCGGCGTTTCCTGTGCGAGCGGGTGCGTGATTCACTCTGCTTTCTTTGGGGTGTAATTTCTGCCAATGGTGACGACGATAGAGGAGGAGAAGGTCCTTCGATCCACCCGCAGTCGGAAGATAACGGCAAGGGTGATACTAAAGGAGTCGGAGAAGCCGCCGCGGGAATCTCTAATTCTTGCTTGTCCTCCGGCTCGGGTTTAGGGTCACAAGCTTCGTGCGCAGTCGCAGCGACCCTGCGACGACGAGTGAGAGCGAGAAATAGGTTCCTTGTCCTCCTCGCCTTAGATTCGCGAGCCGCCTTGTCGAGTTTGACCCAACCCTCATCTTCGTCGTCCTGCGATGACGGGCTCGACATGCCAGAGCTCCTGGCTCTGTCGTCCTCAGAAGTATAGATACGTTCATCAAATAGACTCATGTCATAGAGAGGGGGGTTAGGACCTGGGCTATGACTATGACTATGGGAAGAACGCAAACGATCGACCATAGCACGAGTCTTCGAAGCCGAAGATTTGCGACGCGGAGAGTTCTGAAGGAATGGTGGAAGGAAGGAATGTTCCGCTTGTTGGGACTGAGGCGTCGGAGACGCAACCTCCGCTTCACAGTAGAAGCCTTGCTCGTCCTTCGTTATCTTTACAGCCGTCAGCGGGGGATGGTCTGAAGGGGGGACGCTGAAAGCAACGGTGGATAAAGGAAGCGGCACAGAAGAAGCAGAAGCAGGGAATATGATGGTTTCTTGTTTCGCCTTGGAGGGTATGAATGAAGATGCGTACACATTGAGACGGCGATTTTGAGAGGAAATGTAGATGGCGCCGTCATTTTTGTGCGGTGAAGCATCTTTGACTTGAACGATAGCCTCTGTACTTTTCCCTTTAGGCGTCGAAGGCACTGAAACCGAATGAGCAGACAGGTCTCTTCATTCAATGTCTTGAGCATACAGAGGCGTAAAGAATGTTGAAGAAAGGTGTGAAAACTGCAACACCCAAAATATCTATTTTTGACGATAAAAAGCGGTTAGTTCCGTTAGTTGAATCAGTTGAGATTTAATGAAACGCACTAAAGGGGCCGCGGCTTTGCTACCAAAGAAGTAGTATATAACGAGATACAAAGCCTTTTGCAATGGTGGAACGAGGCAACTTGCAGGAGAACGATTATCGAGGGAATCTACCGCATGTGTTCCTCCTGCTGTGTCCCTGTCGACGGAACAGGACAATTGTATCACACGTTCCATGTCACACGTCCCTGTCACATCATTTCCCCACATTACCGTAATAAAAGTCGGCCGACTATTATTATAATCCTGATAATTACGCGACACTCCAGTGTCCCAAGAGGTTATGTATAAGCGTACGACTATATAGCTTGCACACTGTAAATGATGCATTTTATCTAGCATGATATCTTATCCGCGGCCATCGTGCGGTCCGGAACGGCTTGCCTCAGATTCGACAGGGCCGTTAATTTCCCAGTGCGGTCGCGCAGGAAGCCGTCTACGTTGATGTTTCCCATCTAGTATTCTGGGCTTCGGCTTAGGGAATCCAAGATGCAAGCATGCTGTCTGGTCTTGAACAACTTTGACACTGGGCATTCTCTGTATACCTTGGTCGGCTGGGCGAGTTTCAGGCTGTTGAATGAGCGGCTGAGACCTCGACGAAGATTGGGTCATGCCTGAAATTCGCGCATCTTGGAATTTTCTGATTAGATTCTCGAAATCTGTGCCCGAGATTACATGAGCGGTAGCTCGTGATGGAGGAAGAATATTCTGTATCATATCTGGAAGGGGCCACTGCAGAAAGACAGTAGGGTTATACCAATGCGCAAAAAGTAGACAACGATCAGGTACCTCTTTTATACTTTGCGACGTATTTTTTGGCACAAGTGATGAGCTTGTCTTTCCAAATTCTTTTCTTGCTTTGATAGGACTGTTTCGTGCAGAGGGTCCAGCCATTACGAAACACATACGGGACCGAGGAATTTCTCCCAAGGCAATCATAGCGTGATCGTCGCTCTCGTTGCAGTTTAACGTCTCATCACCGAACCCATTGAATGTACGTGATACTCTGTGTGGCGTTACTGGTGTTGATTGGCGTGTCGCAGTGCTAACTGAGTTGGTTGGCTGCTTTTAGCTCAATTAAATGATAGAATGGCATGTCAGACGATAGACTTACCCGTGACTGTGGTAGCATTTCGAATCAATAATCAGGAGGCGTCTCTTGAGCAATTCGTACTTGTATATATGAAACCAATGGTTGATGCTTCGAGAGCTTCCTGAGACGAGTGTTTGTCACTATTGTCAGGGGATATCATGTCTCTAATTCTCTTCTCTTCGTTCACTAATCTGGAAGAAAAAGAAAGAGGGAATGAGTTATGGTATTCAAGCGGAGACAAATGGTGAGAACTGAGGTCCCTTACCTATCGTAGGAATCAGAGAGGTAGACGATCTGGTGGTCTTCAAGGGAGTCTGTGTAGTCGGCAATTGTTGCCATTGCCAATGAAATCAACTCTTGAGCAACCTTCAATGTTTGCTCTATTCGATGTTCTTCGTCCATAAGAGGAGCATCAAGGATGATGCTCTGGTTGCCTTTGGAGTGGTCACCGGGAACAAGATAAAGGACGCATTTTATCCTGCCATCTGGACAGTCATAAGATTTCAGTTACGATTCATCCGTAAGCTGGATGAGTGAAGAGGGACGAAAGAATTTTACCTGGAAGATTGAAAATCTCTACCTCCAGTGGAGCCGGAGTCTTTTAACAGACGATAGAGAGAAAAAAAGTCAATTGTGCGCCCGAACCGTCTAGTTAAACGAGGCCACTTACACCCTTATTTGTTTCTTCTGTCGCTGCTCCAGAACCAGCCGACGCCTGGACTTCTTGAAGGGATTTATGGCGTTCTTTCAACCTATTAAGTATATTTATATGATCAAACGTAACAGTGGAGGGTGAAAGAACCCACTCTTCGTAACGAGCTCTCAAAATAGCTGCAGCCTCTTGATCGACATCGTCATTGAGCTGAGCAATGGCAGCCTCGGCTTTTTTTAAAGCATCTTGCAGCTTTTGGGGCGCAGACGGAGTGGTAAAGATTTTGCGTACGATATCGGCGCTGGTGTTGGAACTTGCGTTGGACATTTGTGAGGGAGACTAAAGCAAATGAGCGAAGGTAAACGGGATGATAAGTAATTACCATACATCTAGCGTATCGCTCGATCTTTTATGCCCTAATACTGTGAGTGTTGCTTCCGAAAGAGAATAAAGGCTCCGCTCCTCCTGCCTTCTTCTGACTCGAGATCATGTTTTGCTTGATTTATCTGCGGCGATCAACTGCCAGTCGTTGGAACAAGTCCAAGCATCGTATTGTCAAGGCAAAGGCCGGTTGCGAGTATGGCGGTTTTGTAGTACAACAGGAAGGAACAATAAGGAAATGTGAAGGGAGGATGTTTGATCCCTTGTTGGCGTCTGTAGGTCCATGTGTAAGCGTGATTGCGCTCATAAACATCTGCCTAACACAG
>JABCKL010008416.1:21279-41391 GCA_018851305.1 Calocybe cyanea
TGGACCCACAAGGGGGTGAGAAACTTCTAATAAGTTCCTACCAAATTGCGACATCTTCTTGGTCGGTATTTCGCTTTTGTCCGCATTGGCTGGTAACGCTTTTATTTGTCTACTACAATTAAACAACCCGGCTCTGGAAGATTTTCAATGATAGCCACCCTGGATGTATTCATGTCGAACTGCTTTAACTACGACTATTTCAATACCGTGGCTGATATCTCGCAGACCTCGGTTATCAACATTCGAGACAAGTATTACGATAAAGAAATGCGGAAGCTTTGGAGCGAGAAAGCCAGCCGCGCCGCATAGCTATATGGTAGTTAGGGAGAGGTGAGCAATGAGCAATGCTGTGGAAGCAAATTGATGCATGTCACACGCGAACTCCGCGAGCTCCGCGGCTGAGATCAAATCGGGTCAATAGGTCCTTACGTAACAAAACAAACGATCTTGCATAAAAGCTTGTAAAATACAGTAGTTGAAAGTGCTGAAGCGATGACTCCCAGACTTTCAAAAGCTCTTCTGCAAATTTATTGCACGCAATTCTACTGCTACCTACTCCCGAGCGACATCTCTACACTACGGTTTCTCATTTCGAGGCCAGGTGTTCTACAAGAGGACAAGCATTTTCCACCTCTTCTGCCGCAAACTTATTTCTGTACAGTAGCATTGATTAGCCACTAGACGATGCCTACTTAAAATACGTATACCGATCTATGAAAATTGTGCATAAAGGACTCATGTATTTATGGAGATCGTTGAGCTCAAGGCGTCGCATAAAGCCGAATGGCTCGATTTAAACAAGATTAGTACTTCTCTTGTTAACGGACGGATGAGGTTTGAAGCATAAAAGCCATAGGACTGAAATCCAGGAGTTCCAGGCTCAGTTAAATCGGGCAACTAAACGGCAACTTACCGATACGAGTAGCTTGTGATTTTCCTCACCGTGACTTGAGCTATTGCCCTACAACTTTGGAGGCCTATTTATGCAAATATCTAATCTTTCTGCTTGCATTTCTCAAATTGATCGCTGAACACGAACAGAACAAAGTCTGATACTATAGTCCCTGTGCTTCATAACATCAATTACGTGTCTGCTTTGACTGTGATTAAGCCCACACGAGCTAACTTCGGTATCAATTTGTATCCTCCTGCACTTGGCGACTAACTTTGACCACATGACAGCAATTCTCACAGGGATATCAACCTCTTGATAAGCTTTCTGTTGAATGCACCCGCTTTGGGGTATTTACTGTCATCGCGAGTGTATAAAGTTCACCCGTCAGGGACTGGATGTGCTCATCGCAGGGAGGATATCATGCGACACACCCGCTCAAAATCCATTCGGCAATGCCGTATACGATTCTCAATACGCATAAATTTGCCGAGGATCGCGAGTGCGTAAAATAAAAGACTTCCGACCGCCAACATCCGCTTCCCCAGCCGTTCAAGATGAATTTCCTGGCATCCATAGCTTGTCTTGGGCTTTTAATTCTCCTGTATGTACTTTATAAACGACTTACTCGTGTCTCCATCGGGCATATACCCGGCCCGGACTATCCATCCTTCATCCTAGGTGGGCATCATGATTACGATCCAGCTGTTGAGCTAATTGACTAAACCCGGATGATTCATAGGACATCTGGGGCAAATAGCAGAAGGACAAGCTGCTCAGGTAACTGTGCTCGTGCTTGTAATGAGAGCTAACTTAATCTTGTATACTTGAAGGCCGATTTTCAATGGCAGGCGCAGTTTGGAGACGTTTACAGGATCAAAGGCCTTTTCGGTGTATGCGATACTCAACCGTTCACTGCATTGTCAATTCTCTTTTTACCAAGCCATTCTTTGTAGGAAGATCGACTGATGGTTTCTGACCCAAAAGCGATACAACACATCATCCAGAAGTCTGGATACAAATATCCAAAAACTCCTGAGCGTCGTGCAGTTTCCCGGCTATTATCTGGTACAGGCTTAACTTGGGCAGATGGTTCGTATACAAAGGTTGCTGTATTTTACATTCGTAATAAACTTACAACGCATTTCTAGGCGATGTTCACAAAAGACTGCGAAAAGTTATGCTCCCTGGGTTTCAGAGACCTGAAGCAGAAAGTTTCCTTCCTGTGTTCTCTGCTTACGCTAAAAAGGTTGTTCAGAAAGCTTATACTCTTTCTTCTACGACTGATACAGGCATCTCTGCCAGATGGGTGGGAAGTGGAAACATATCATAGCCTCAAACACCGATTCTTCGGCAGTTATTAATGTGAATTTTTGGATCTCTTTGTGTACATTGGACGCAATTGGTCAAGGTTAGTTTGGCTGCTGGCCATCACGCTAGAATGAGCTGAAAGGCCAAATTAAAAACAGTCGCCTTTGACTACAGCTTTGGAGCCCTTGAAAACGATCAGAATAAGCTTGGCAAAGCTTTTTCGAACTTATTGTGAGGAGCCTTGTTGTATATGCTCAACTTCGCTTCTATTCTTATTTTTCACCCCTCTCAGATTCGACACCTTTGGAACACCCACTAAAGGAGAAGTCTTTGTGCAGAACGTGATAGGCTACGTGCCAGAATCACTTCGAACACCTCTACTCGATCATATTCCCAGCAAGAAACTTGCGCACTCTCGCGAAACGGGAAAGCTAGCTATAGAAGTCTCCAAGAAACTTATTGCCGAGAAATCAGAAGCGCATATGCATGGCAAGGGTGGACAGGATATCATGAGCCTACTCAGTACGTTTAAAAGCTTAATGATAATGGTATTCCAGAATAGCTTCCGCAGTTAAGGCTAATCAAGCCGAGAGTGAAAACATGAAGTTCAGCGACGAAGAGATGCTTGGAGTAATGCGGTAAGCTTACCGAACTGAGTATATGTTTCTTTCTCATAGTAACTGTTGACGGATACGAAGGATTATTATCTTGGCTGGACATGAGACGACTGCCAATACCTTCACCTGGATGCTTCTGGAGCTTACGCGCCAGCCAGAGATTCAACAGAAACTCAGAGACGAAATCAGAACAATGCAACAATCAATTCGCAACCGCGGCGATTCCGACTACACCGCCTCAGACTTAGATTCTATGCCATATTTAAATGCGGTTCTCAAGGTTAGAAAGCGAAGACAATTTTGACTCACCATCTTACGCTCTAATCGCCAATCAGGAAACCCTTCGATACCATGCAATTGTTCTACATGCTTCCCGTATAGCGGCTAAGGACGATGTACTCCCACTCTCGAAACCAGTTACCACCACTTCAGGAGCTATTGTCAGCGAGATTCCTATTCCGAAGGGCCTTAGGGTCACAGTGTCCATACCCACGTACAATAGGTGAGATTGCTATTCATCCCGTCGCCGAAATCGTGACTTACTGGCCCTCAAGGAATGAGCAAGTATTCGGACGCGACGCACATAAGTTTGATCCAGAGCGATGGCTTGACTCCCGTGTCAGTAATTCAGTGTCTTTGGGCGTCACAGACAATCTGTACGTGTTAAATTATCTCATTCTACGCGTATTCAACGTCCTCTAGCTTGACCTTCTCGGGTGGTCTCCGGTGAGTCAAAACAAGTTCTCAAAGTGAGGACGCAATTGGAAAATCATTGATTAACAGGTCGTGCATCGGTTGGAGATTTGCATTGGTCGAACTACAAGCATTTATCTTCGAGATCCTAGGAGAATTTGAGTTTCTTGCAACCCCAGAAAGTCAGAGAGTTAGAAGGGAAGCTGCCATGGTAATGGTTCCTACCGTTGAGGGCCAGATTGAAAAGGGTGCACAGCTACCGTTGAGAGTCCGGGTTGCTCCGTTGTATCCGTGATTTCGAAGTCGCTTTGCTTATGAAACAATTATTTCAGTTGACCCCGTTGTATGATGTAGATGTCGACCGAAATCATACCAGTCACTGTAGCAAAAAGTTTTTTTTTTCAGCATCTTTGTCCTCTAAGCCCGCATCATGTCAAATAGTCAAAGAGTTAGCATCTTCGGAGGCAAAATTCTAGATTGGCATAAACGTGCTTATAACTAATGGCGGTCTATTCATCATGTTAAGCAAGCTCAGCTTTACCTGCTGGCATCAGGTGGCAATAATAGAATTTGGCCAAAGAACAGCTCTATAGGGCTATCTCGTTTCTGGCTCAATAAGCCTGCCTAGGAAATATTTTGGAGAGCGTTTCATTGCTTGTCTATTTGTAGGCTCATGTAATTAAAACACAGTGCGGCCAGATCTGCCTTAAGTGGCGTTCAACGACTGAACGATTGCTTACATGGGCGTATGTGTTTACTCCTGGAGCTCCGGACTCTCAACATATACGCGCTCTGCATTGACGCCTCCATACCTCTCACCCGAAAGGTCGGCGTCGTTCGCAATTTTGGTTATGGCATCGACTTCCTCCTTCGTTAGTTGAACATTTGCAGCGCCAAGATTCTCCAGCAGATACTGCGTCCAGTCAATTAGTTACCAAGTTATTTTCTCAAAGCAAGAGACACACGCGTGTGGATCTTGTACCGGGAATAACCACGAAGTCATCGCCTTGCGCAAGGACCCAAGCGAGTGTTGCCTGCCCAGATGTTGCATCGCGTTCTTTACCAATCTGTTGGATTTTTGAAACGACGTCCAGAATCTTGGGGAAGTTTTCAGGAGAGTACCTATGTAGTAAGTCATAAAAGGTAAGCGAGTCATTCAGAAAGACTTTCGGAGCAGAACTGACTTGGGGATAGTGCGTCGAAAATCGTTGGCCTCAAAATCGTCAGGTGATTTCTAACGTTCCGTTCAGCGGGTCGCCCCGCCGTATATATATAGAAAAGTACAAACATATTGTCCCGTCAGCAAACCTCGACCAAGAGGCGAGTAGCATACGACCGTAACACCGAGTTCTCTCGCAGTCTTGAGAAGTTCTAATTTGGGATCCCAGATGTCAAGCACGAATGGGGAGACTTCTAACTGCACAGCAGAAATAGGATGTATAGCATGGGCGCGGCGCAGACCCTTGGCTGTACATTCCGAGAGACCGAGGTATTTAATTTTGCCTTCTCTAGCACGGGCCCTAATATTTTGAGACCACGAACATGCGTATCCTTTCCGCTCATGTGATTCGCTGCAATGATAATTTGAAGCACATATGCATACACTGGAGCGCTAAGAGTGGGCGGATAAACAAAAAGCGCATAACTGCAACCATAGAGTTAACTTACAGGCCGTCGCCCTCCTCATTCGGTTCGGATGAGACGTCAAAGGTGATCCACCCTTCCGGTTTATCTAGAGTCACGACGCGCACGTCTTGAAGATCACCAGGACCCGTTCCTGCGCGAATAGCCAATGCAGACGGCGTATACGAGTCGTCCTGAGGATAGCTGAGATGAATGCTAATTTTCTACAGATTGAACTGTTGGCTCAAGGCTAATCGGCCTGTAGCTAGGCGATGTACCTGAATAGCTACTTTGCGAGGAAATTCTGCGGTGATGAAGTGTGGTTGTGGGCCATCCGAACTGCGATACAAAAGAAAAAGATTTGATGAAGCGAGAAGTCTAGAGAGACGCGGCTGACTCACTGCCAAAATGTTTCTGGATCACCATCGCGAAGACATTCTGCACCAAATCCAAACTTGTAAGACGAAACAGACCATTTTGCGCGTGAAGAGATGTCTGGCCAAGGGAGATGGGGTGGTAGGTCGGTAGCTAAACACGACGCAGTTTTAGTACAAAAACAGCAATTGTTGTGATAGTCGAGTGCTCACCTGAGTAAATCAAAGGGGTGCCATCGTCTGGCGCAGAGAGCGTGGAGCCTGGCGGAAGGCTCAAGGACATCGCGACTATAACAAAGGCCGAAGGTCGGAGTTCTAACAAACCTTTGCGCCTCTCGCCACACTGTAGATCACCTTCGTTCGTTCAGGAGTCAAGCTCATGCGACCGAGTTGTGTTGGTTGCAATGACACATTATATATTGAATATTGTGGTGGTGATAGGGCCGAAAACTACGTGTAGATGGGCATACTACTACCTAATTTTACCGTCCTATAACGACTACATACTAACACAGGGAGTAGACAATTTGCCTGCCACAAACAAAGACGCAGATCAGCCTCGCAAGAGATCAAACGTTCTTCCTGGTCTCTGCCAGGAGTCTCTCTCCTGCATCTTGCCCCAGAACCTGACTGTCAAACGTAAACCGGCCTGTGTCGCGCAGTCTCGTGATTAATACATCTCCAAACGCAAACATAGGGGTCAGTATGCCACCAGCCTTTGCCGGAGCTGGTAAGTCATCTGGAAGACCATCCGCAGGCCTTGACTGCGTGGGGGAAGACGTAGGAGGAAGGAGGAGGCAGAGAGCTGATTCAGAAATCATTACTAAGAAGGTAGAGTAAGAGAAAGCTATACTGGTGATGAAAATATAAGACTCACCAGCTGTGAGGTCATATCCCGGATCCCCTTTCGCTTTCATGCTGCTCTTGACGTACACGGGAGGATTAGAAGTTGATGTTGTATAGTTAGTGGCTGAAAAGAATCCTCTTTTCATTTCTCTGGATATAAGAGTCAGGGGAGAGCGCGGTCTTATAATAGCTTATCAAACAGACGCTTCGGATGGTCCACTTCCAGGTTGCGGCACAATTTTCTTGAAGAGCCATCGGATCTAGATGAATCGCACGGAGTAATTAAGAGAATGCATCAGATGCAAATCTGACAACGCACCGGTTTGATCTTTGCAAGCATAGTCATTCCAACCAGTAATAATGTTGACCAGGTGAGGGCTGCCACGCGAGATGACATAGAGAGGAACTCGTCATATTCGAAGGTCGGTCCATATCGTGCTACTTGTGCAGCAGTAATATCCTCGGTAGACGAGCCGTATTTCTGTGCTAAACACGCGACCTCAATAAGTAACATCCAGGTCTTAGGTGTAGTCGAGATGCGCACCATTTTGTAATTGTAATTCCAAAAGTCCGTGAGTTCGCTGGACAATTTTTTTGTTATGCGGGGCCATAACGAAAAAGCTGCCTATTTTTTTGCGTTCGCCAGGAACTGACAGGTTGTATAGAAGCCGAAATTTAGGTCGTTGGGGTCCCTTGACTATATTACATTTCACAACAGAACTTAAGGACTATTAGGAACAAAGAGCTCACTGGGACTGAGAGAGTAGTCAATCGCGCTGTTTCTCAACTTGGCGGCTGGGACTTCCTCCATCATAGTAAACATTGTGCTGAGAGTACCGCCTGACGGTTGGCCCCGGAGGCTATGTGTTGTAACGGATGAGCCCACGTCGTAAGAGCCTGTCAATACGAAGATGTGTGTGAATACAAGCAAGTGCATGGAAAAGATTGAATGACATACCATGAGCTTTCAAAGTCTTGTTGGATAAGTAGGCAGTTGCGTCAGATGGTATTGAGTCGTAACCACATGAAGGAACGATAATTGCACCAGTTTTGGTCGCAAAAAAATCGTATCTGCGTCAATATTAAGAGAGGCCAAATATCAAATGAAAGCTCGCACTCACTTGGTTATCATGTCCATAACCCACACCGCTTCCCCCGTGAGATCGACATAATGCACTCCATTTCTTGCACATGCTCTTTAAAAGTTTAAGGTTAGTATGAAAAGCTCAGAATGGTTTCGTGGGAAGCCCACCCCACGACCGGTGTACCCCAGCGCCAGTATGGGCCAACAGTGTTTATGACAACCCGAGTAGTCTTGACGACTGCCTCGACGGAGGCTTCATCCAAAACGTCAACTTGTATGGTGTTGATATTGGGTGGAAGAGAAAGTTCCTGCACGAGGCTCTGAAGTCTCGACTGTGAACGGGCAGCTATACAAAACGTGAAATGGCCTTGAGTGTGCTGCTTATGTGAAGCGAGGTAGCGTGTAATCAAGCGTCCTACGAAACCCGTAGCACCGAAGACAACGATATCCGACTTGTGACTGCTCATTTGTGCAGAAACAGGAGAGCCTGAGAGGAAGAGGCGAATAGCGCAAGATATATAAATCAGAAATCATGATGGTTGATATTCACATGATATCTCTGATCTGCTCATCATCATTGACGAGTTGTTTCTGTAGCTGTAGAACTTATAGAATGCCAGTAGAATGCCTCGTACTGGTTCATCAACCGTATGCTAAAATAAACTCGCCAAGACCTCATCAAACGACGGTCAGCTGCTGATATCGTGCTTTTGGAGCAAGTAAGAGAAGACCGAACTGGAAGTCAATAACGTCTAATCGAAATAGATGCAAATAATTAACCATAGGGACCTAGTTATTGAACGCCAAATCTCGTTCCCATATGCCTGATAGACACAGAGAAAGCAGGCATTCGCCATCAAGGCGGGCTTCAGACAGAGATCGCTCTATAAGAGACAGAAAGCGCAGTGAGAGCAGGAGCAGGAGCAGGAGCAGGGACAGAGGCAGAGAACGAGACACGGGCGCTCGTAAGGGACGGGGCAGAAGTCGTAGCAGCCACAGCAGGTCTCGCAGTATCAGTCCAAGGCCAACTCATAAACGAAAGCGCTCTACATTACGTTCTATTTCTAGGACAAGGCGTGACCGTCGTATCCACAGGTCAAGATCAAGACATTCGAGGTCGCGTTCACGCTCACGGTCGAGGGATCGGCGGCAAAGACGGAAGCGTTCTAGAGGTCGAGATCAATCTGTGTCAAGCTCGGATGGATCAGAAGATGGCTATAAGCGGAGGAAGGAAAGAAAAAAGGAAAAGGAGCGGAAAAGGGAACGAAAACGAGAAAAGAAGGCCAAGAAAGACAAGGTGTGCAGACTTATCCCTCGTGAAGTCCAGCTCAACCTTCTTTGTACCACAGAAACACAAGTCAGAAGCGCAGTGGGGAAAATACGGTGTCATCTCAGAAGCAGAGTGCGTATTCAATATTTTGTTGTTAGAACCCTATTCTCATGGAAACCTAGTATATTTACAAAGAGCGCAGAGTTTCACACATGGCTCGTTGAGGAACGCAAGATCAACCCTGAGACAATCTCCAAAGAACAAAGCAAAAAGGAGTTTGCGCGCTATGTTGAGGACTATAATACCTGTGAGCTCTTCTTGATAAGCTTCATCTTCCTCAGCTCAATCAAGTCTTGCAGCAACGCTGCCTCACGAGAAATACTACAACATGGAAGCCTATGACCGGCGGATGTCTGCGCTTCGACAAGGGGAATTTGTTCCTCCTTCAGACGACGCATACGACCCACAGGCGGATATGAAAGCACTTAGCGGCGTGCACAAACGGAAAGCTATCGAACATGAAAGCTACCTCAGCACCGAACAGCTACAGGAGTTGAGGCGTGTTCAAAAGGAGCGCATTGAGGTCTGTTTGGTCATTTTTCGTTGATCTGCGCGTTGGCTGATTAGTTATAACTTGATAGGCTGGTAAGATGAGGCTTCTGGGTATGGAGGTGAAGCAAAATATGGGTGTTAGGATGGATGGCACCATGTTTGATGATTGAGTATTCGAAAGGTCGCGCTACGGACTCAGGTTTATTTTATCAACGCTCTTGTATGAATTCTGTAATGATACAGATGTTCAATTGACGACTCTAAGTACAACACCCGCGAGTAGGGTTTGTTGTTTAATGTGTTCGCACCACCGATTTACTAGTCCACTCCTCGATAGATGCTATAAATAACGACTTATTCACGGTAATTCCTCGCTGCTCTTGATTCTGCATCTCTCTGTGGACTGTTGCCTTCTAACCGCCAATATGTAGTATTCATCTCACGGATATTCCGTTTATCTCTCCAATTCTCCATTGTACCATTACTGTAAACTGATTTTATACGCTTCTACTTCGCTTTACATTGGCGAACATGATCTATCTCCGATCTGCGTCTTGACTTCGGCGGGTTACTATCACGCATGCTTCAAACCCTCTTACGATATCGATGGTAGGAAAAGTTGTGGAGAAGTTACAGCATCACAGCGATGGAATCTTGGATGGGCATGTCTGGAGCATGATGATCGCGTCGAGGCTGTGAACAATGTTCTAATTTTATTACAGCAACATCAGGGACAAAACGGTGAATTCCGTACTCAGTGCGGGATGTAAACATGTACAAAACTCAATTGCGGAAGAACAGCCCCCAAAAACTATGCTCCAGATCTCCATCTCGGGGGTGGCATCCTATGCCTCTATATCACCTTTTGGACCTCCCTGACCCGCACCGATGATAGTAGAGGCATTGGCAACCTGTGAAATCACTGGCTGCTGATCCTTCTACCATTGCCAGAGTGGGTTAGGAAGGTCTGGGAGATATTAGGGGGGTGTGAGGCGGAATCGAGCACTATGAGCTTACGATTGAGCTTCATCAAACAAATTTCAGATCGCAAGGCTTTGAGTACTTTAGATCATCATCATCTAGTGATCGTTGTGGTGTACAAACCAACGTTAGGGGAGTGTTAGGGGCCGTGCGAAGCACTTTCATATATCCTGATAAGCCATAGGTTCAAGTTGCCATCAATACACTACAACACTATTAATCCCTTTCCTCTTCAATGCTTCCTCTGAAAGATTATCAGCGTTACGGAAGGCAGATGATTCTTGATGGTTTTGGCCTTCCGGGTAAGCTTATCTTCGTGTTGTTCCCAGGCCTCTCTCAGATCGTCAAAGGCCAGTTGAAGCTTCAACGAGCATCGGTAGTCGTGGTTGGCGCCGGAGGCTTAGGTTGCCCTGCTCTTCAATATCTAGCAGCTGCTGGTATTGGTATTGTGTATTCCCTGTCGCTTGATCTGCGCACGGACTGCTTTTGCTGACAGTCAAATCGGTTGTAGGGCGGATCGGTATCATAGACCACGATCATGTCGAATTGTCCAATCTCGGGAGGCAGATTCTCCATAGCGAAGAAACAATCGGTATGTACAAGGCAGAATCAGCAGCGCAGGCACTGAAAAGGTACGCTTTGGACTATTTGTTCGCACGCGAGGAATAGACTCTACATCTCATGTCTCAACGTCTGCTGGTAGACTCAACTCGCATCTCGTCATTGATGCCATCAAAACCGCCGTATCCTCCGGAAACGCTCTATCGCTCCTTGAGCCATATGATATCATCCTTGACTGCACGGATAACGCTCCGACAAGGTACTTGCTTTCTGATACCGCCGTAGCGCTGGGGAAACCGCTTGTCAGTGGTGCCGCTCAAAAGTTCGAGGGCCAGCTGTGCGTGTATAATTTGGGCGAGGAAGGTCCGTGTTATCGCTGCCTTTATCCAAGACCTCCGGCGCAGGAGACGGTGGGCACGTGCGAGGAAACGGGAATCTTGGGAGCTGTTACGGGCATAATAGGAAACTTGCAGGCGTTGGAGACTATAAAAATCATAACACAACTACATGGTGAGACACGTTGTGGAGGAACGTTTTCGGATCTAGCGACTAACGTCTTTCCACAGACAAAAAGCCATCGTTGCTGATCTACTCCGCTTTAAGTTTTCCTCCATTCAGGAGCATCAAGCTGAGATCCCGTAAACCCACATGTCCTGCCTGCGGAACCAACGAAAAACGGCTGGGCACCATACAGGATACAGATTATGTTCAGTTCTGTGGTGGGCCCAGGCCTGATTGGGAAACACTGGGACTTCAAATATCGAAACCGGGTATTCGTGTTAGTCCCAAGGTACGGTAACGATTTCTAATGCATTCATAACTGGCACTAAGACCGCCTCATTTTTTAATTCGTGGAATCAGGAGCTTAACAATGCGCTCAAACTCAAACGGCCTATAAATCTGCTGGACGTTCGCCCAGAGGTGGAATACGGGATATGTCAACTCAAATCTTCCACTAGTAAGGCACTGCTATAATTGGCGGGATCAAGAAAGCAGGTCTGACCTAAGACGCTAGATGTCCCCCTCAACCGCCTTGTAGCTAACCCAGCAGAATACCTCCCTCAAGATCCGACAGTTGAAACATATATAGTCTGTCGTCTGGGGAATGACTCACAGATTGCCGCGGATGCTCTGAGGGAGGCGTCCTCTGGTGATGAGAGCCGTCCGAGGATTGTGAAGGACGTTATTGGGGGCTTGAGATCATGGGCGAGAGAGGTTGATCCCAATTTTCCTGTATATTAGGCTCTTCTATTGCTTTTGCTTGGAGCCATACGTCAAGGCCAACACTATCTACGATGTACGCTCCTTGATATGTTTCGTTCACTTGCAACAGGCTAATATAGCTACAAAGCTTTCGCTTCTCCATGCATTGTCTGTTTAATTGCCCGGAGGTTCTTACAAATAGGTGAAAGGTGGTACATGTTGACTCTCACCTACAGGGTTTTACACATACATGTTGAGATAAAGGAGAGATAGTAGTCGATGAGCTGTTCGTTAGTACAAAGTATAATATACATGACCGAAAAATAGTCAGACATCCCAAAAGATTGGTTGTTCATCTCCGACGAGTAGACGATGCGTCCGACAAGCGAGAACGCGGCCTCTCAACCCCTTTGCCCTTATCAAGTTTATGACTCGGCTCAAAATCCTCCACGGATTTGTAAAAAGCCGGATCCACATATGACGAACCGTCAAACTTGGCATACTGAGATCTCATAGACACATTGGACCCAACCCGACGAATAGCTTGCTCATCATCAGGAGGAAGGGTAGCATGATTTCGGCCAGGTGTGAAATGCGTCTCTGAGCCAGCACGTTTGTGAGACCCGTCGGAACGGGCTACACCTCCCCATCCACCGGCGCTACCGCTTGTTGGTGGTGGAAGGTTACGAACGCTGTGACGTGGAGTCTGAGTGGGCGTCTGGTGTGTCTCTGAAACAGCGCGCTTGTGAGACCTATCAGAGCGAGCGGATTCGCCCCACCCTCCTCCTCCTCCTCTGCTCACTGATGCAAGTGGAAGGTTACGAACGCTGTGACGTGGAGTTTGAGTAGGAGTTCCGTGGGTATCTGAAGCCGCGCGTCTATGAGAGCCGTCAGATCGAGCAGTCCCTCCCCACCCTCCACTAGTTGCTGGAAGGTTGCGAACACTGTGACGTGGCGTCTGCTGGCCAACAGACCCACCGCTGCTCACATAAGGAAGGGCTTGCTGATTCGCTGATTTGGGTGTCAGTCGAGATGAAGGAGGCCTGTTAGTATACTCGTTATTTGACCACTGATTTCCCGACGCCGATTGTCGATTTGTAGGGAGCATCACATTGGTCTGATCAGTTACTGACCCCGAGCGATTGGGAGATAGACCAAGACTCGTAGGCCAGCCGTCATTATGCGGGGGTACAGGTTGGTGATGTAACACTGGCGCTTCGTGGGTGCTCGATGAGGGTCTTGGACCACTAGGGCTGGGGGATTCAGGTAACCCCCCAAGCGATGGCAAGTCACTTAGTATCCTATTGGGACTGAGGAAATTATTTTCTAGGTGCGACGAAGCTGGTGCATCGCTTGGAGAGCGAGACTGTACAGATATAATGGGTATCAAGTTCTGTTTACAGAAGAAAAAAAAAGAGGACATACAGGACCCACAACGTTTATTCCAATCGGACTTATTTCGGAGGACGTGCCGCGGCGATATAGGGGTGGCGGATTGCCACCGCTATCTCCGGAACTTTGTGAAGGGTATGGTCCTGCACTGTCTGGGGCGAGTGGAGCGGGAACAGTCAGGTACGCGGGACGTCGAGGACCTCTGGGGGTTACAGGATCGTTCTGATTACAAAAACATTATAAGTTAAAAAAGAACGATTTATGACCAAAAACATGAGTGCCACAGACCATTTCCCTTGGGACACTCGCACTCGATTTCCTCCAATCGTTCATGACTTTCGGATTAGAGTACGGGCTGTTATTTCCCACCGAGGGTGTGACCGTGACTTGAGGTAATCTAGCATCAGAGGAATAACTTTCGGGTGCCATTTGGTATTGCTTCATAGGCGTAGACGCTCGACCATCAAGATCCTCATTGATAACATGCAACGGCACCTTCTCCTTATACCTCCTCCTACCACCTTTCGCACCCAACCTCAAGCTCGTTTCACTACCACCATCTGGTGGAGGACTAACAAGCTCAAGCTGTGACATGCGTGTTGAGACCGATACCGAGTCAGCAGCTGAAGGTTGTTTGGGCGGGGGTACGCCAAAGTCGCGAACATGAACGGGCGGAGGAGGAGCTGATTGGTGTGGATGGGAGGCTGGTGCTGGAGTGTACCACGATGTAGAACGTGCAGATGGGTCCGCTCGTGTGTATACATTGGGACCATCTTGAAAAGGGAGTGGCTTGCGTCTCCATCGGAAAGGCCTTGTGAGCGTACGATACAATGATCCCTTGCGTCCGCCAGATTTCGATAACCGACCAGAGGAGATATCTCCTCCTCTCGGCATATCCACATGCCCTGCGTAGTTGGGTTGAAAGCCAGAGGAACCCTCCTGGCCTGTGAGTTCGTGATGTCGATCGGCAGTGACCCATTGTTGAGAGTGCTTCCCTGGACGTTCATTTAGGCTATTTTGACGCTCAATTTCGGAGGCTGGTGGAATAGCGATAGGATAGGCTAGAAGGGAAGGTGTTTTCGAGCGTGGTGGCGGTTGAGCCGGGACAGGAGTTGGATATGATATAGGAACAGGCTCTGGTGGAGGTGGAGAGTCATATTCATACACTTCTTCATCTGTTGCCTCGGGAGGCTGAGTTGGTGGAAAGGTTGCGGGCGGTGGCCTAGACTCTGGTATTCGTTCATTTCTAGTGTCCACTGGAGACGCATTCTGTCGTCGATCGAGATGCTCTAGACGTGGGGACAAGAGTAAATCGACATCCGCCCCCAAAGCAGCGTTGAAGAGCTCTTCTTGAGTGATCGGGTCAGGAATTGTGTCAGGTACTTGCGAGGTGCTAGCTGCTCGGCCTGGCTCAAGCCTCTTCCTACCGCTTTTAGCACGACCTCTTCTTTGAGGTGAATACACAGCTTGTTCATCTTGAGCACGTCGCAATCCCGCCTCGAAACCAATCCTTCGACCTTCTTCCCTAGCAGCAGCGACCATCCGTTCCTGAAGATACTTTCTCGCTTTCCTCCTCGCACGCGCCGCGGCCTCTTCAGCATCGTCGCGTTGATCCTGTACGGTTCTCAAGAGATCCTGAGCCTTGGATATCTCTTTCTGAGCGTTTTCGAGCTGGAACTGGTATAACCTCAATTCCGAACCGGCTTTCATAGCATCTTGCTGTGCAGCTAGTCGGTTCTCATTTAAGAGCCTGAAATGTTCTGTGGTTTTTGTACGTTCTAACGAAATCAGTCTTTGAGCTTCTGAATCTGCATGGTCCTTTGCGACGTGGAGAGCTTTACGAAGTGAGCGGATTTCTTGCTTTTGCTTGGTTATTAAACGAAGCAGTTCATTCGCGGAGCCGTCGGTATCTGCAACCAGGTCTTGAGACGACGTCGGGGGTTCGTAAGGGATTTGATCGCGTTGCCTGCTTGGTCCTGGATCTATAGGAGCAGCTAAAGGCTGAAAGGTTTGGGCCAAATGTTGAGAACGGGGTGATTGCTGTCGTTGCTGAGCAATGGATTCGTCAACGAATGTTCTAAGAACTGGGCTGGGTGGGTGGTCGATAAGAGATTGAATATCTGGGGATTGGATGACCGTGAAACTCACCCTTCGGAATCGTCGGAATAAGGGGAAGGGGTAGGGATTGGCATATCCATGATCGTCGCGGGTGGGAGGAGGAGGCGGAGGCGGAAACGTTAGTGGGGCCTCGGAACGACTAAGGTGACGTTGAGTTGCTTCAGATTGTTTTGTACAGCCTCTTGTTGCCGGGCATTTTCGTGTAGAATGGAAAAGTGGTCAACGGAAACAATGGGCAATGGCAATGGCATGGGGGGTTCGGTGTGATCGAAGTTCAAACATAAAGGCACGTGCTTTCAAAACTCTTCCCTTCCCTTTCAATTTGACACTCATCTTTCCATTCGAAACTTTTGCGTGCAACAAAAAAAAACCTAAGTTACGGCGGATTATCCGTTCAAGCTACCCATAAAATTTTACTTTAGCTTATCTCTCTAACGCTCTCCTTATGGTTGGTTCGCTTCGTTGACAAATGCGCTATGACGAAACAAAGCAAAAAAAATCCCTGACAATATTCCCCCCTCCGAAAGTCCATTTGCAGTGTTTAAGAATTGCTCATTGTATGCGTTCTCTAACCGCTTTGGCTTCGGAGACGGATGGTATGAGGGCTTGAGATAATTTGCAATCGGAGCGCTCCTTCCGTTTTGACCATTACACCTCCATCTTCAGCGCTGGAAACTCTGGTCCCGGGCCAAGTGACGTTCTGTGAGTTACCCACTCGGCCTTTTTTGTAGTTCCCGATCATACAGCAGTCTCGTTCCATGGTTTATCGCAAATTCGGTATGCTTGCCGCATAGCTCGTGACTCACTCACGCTCAAATCATGAAACAGATGATATGGTAGAGCCTAGCTATACTCCGATGTCGACCTCAAGGCGGAACCCTCTCGCCTACTTCCTGTCTCCGCTTGCATGTATTTTATTTCTTTTTACCGTCCAGTAAGCTTACCGTTGTCTGACGATATTTTACAGGCTCCATGACTCCACCAGCAGTCCTTATCAGATATTGTGGATGGGAATATCATTCCGAAATCATCGCTTCCATCACTTTGGAGTTTCTAACTGTTTATGACGATGGGATCGCCAGGACCCCGGTGCTTCAAGACACCGGTCAAAGGATCAGAACAATGGGTGGTGGGTATTGCCGGTTCGCCATGGTAATCCTACGGCTACAGTAGACTCGAAATACAGCTAGAACTGCGGACGCAATAGCTAGTAGCTAGTACCGTTTTATAACTAGTAATCGTGGTCTATCTTTGCGTACCGCGCTGTAGCATGTGCTACTCGAACAGGAAGAAATGCGCCTGATGTCAACATACTGATACCATCAGATCTGATGTTGATAGATATTCTTGTGAGGGGAGGGGCACTGCTTTTCGGCAAGTTGGTCCAGGTTGGCTCTCCGATACAATTCACACAACCATGGTATATTTTCTAGAAGCGAGCTGTACAAAGTAATCTCGCGTACCTCATTGTAAGATCCTGATGGACGCACACCTGCATAACCTTAATCTACATAAGGGTCAATGGTTTGAAAATCATTCACTTATTGGGGACATCATCTTTAAAAAAAAACCTGAGTTGTTCAGAGTTTTGACTAGGTCATATATTTATATTTGTAATTGGTTTCCCCTGTGCAATGATGACGCTACCGATTGCAAAGGCAGTTATGTTGTACGAGCGACAAGGGTTGTCGCGCTGTTCTGTTTGAGCTCCGCGTTTCATTTCCAAAAAATCTAATGTCCGATGTGATTAGCTTAGATCACGTGGCTTTATTATTTTTTTTTGAGCAAGGCACACCCTCACATTTCCTTACTTGTTCGCGGTTTATCCACCCCCCCCAAAACAACTTTTTTTCTGGTGCAAAGGGCCAACGTCGACGCCCCTTCTCCCTTAACTGTACGTAGCACGGGACATCGAATAAAAACCGCGCCTTTTTTTAATTTTTACCCGCATCATAAATAGTTAACAAGCGACACCGTCTAGATCCTCCATCAGCATCTGTCACAATTCCCATCTCCCCCCCCAGCACAGCCATCCTTTCCCCTTAACTGCTTGGCGCTTTTTTATTATCTCTTCCTACACCCTTATATCGGAGGCGCACTGTCACTCACTCACTCCCCTTCCCCCGGCCTCTCCTCCCCTCCCCTCCCTCCCTTAACCCATGGCCGTACGAGCGCAAGCTTCAAACACCTCTTTAACTCAATACGCATCTGCTAGGGTACCAGGCGCTGACCCGTTGTACGGCAGCACCTCTAGAGATTTCTGTAATTCCTTTTGGGGTCCAGGTGATGATGGCGTGAACATCCTTTTCTCCCGGATGCGGGGCGCAACCAAGACAACTGATGAACTAAGGCATTTTTGGAATGAGAGGTGCAGTATTCGATCTTACATCGTGTAACCTTGGTGGGGGTACTGACTGAAAAGGTATTTTTGTTTTTGTTTTCTAGAGCCGCTATCGAAGAACAGTACGCTAATCGTCTCGCTGCTTTATCCAAGTCTGCGTTGGGTGGAGATGAGATTGGGTGTGTAGATCATACATGCTCTTGGATAAACCTTTTTTGCTGATCGTGGTTATAGAGAGCTTCGTAACTCACTGGACACGCTTCGTTCGGAGACCGAAAAACAGGCGGCATCACATACGCAGCTGGCTGCTTCTATTCGCTCCATTCTCGAGACTCCGACGTCGGTGATGCATGCCAAACAAGTCAATCACAGACGAAACGTTCAAGCAACAGTGGAAAAGAGGTTCAAAGCCAAGCAAACGCAGGAATCGTATGTGGTTAAAGCTAAAGAAAAATATGATGGAGATTGTCTTCGAATCCAGTCGTATACACAGCAGAGTACTACTGCGCAGGGCAAGGAATTGGAGCGCGTTCAGCTCAAGCTTCGTAGGGCACAGCTAACAGTACAAGCCAACGAGAAGGATTTTGCCAGCTTCACCCAGGCGTTGCAAGAGATGCTGCCGCCTTGGGAAGCAGAGTGGAAGGAGTTTTGTGACATGTGTCAGGATTTGGAAGAGGATCGACTGGAGTTTATGAAGGATATCTTGTGGGCTTATGCAAATGAAGTATCCACTCTCTGTGTTAATGATGATATGGTACGTCGACTCGATGTTCATATCTTGACCCCAATATCTGATAAGCATTTGATAGTCTTGCGAACGCATACGCACCATTCTCGATCAACTAGAACCTGAACGTGATGTAGAGAACTTCGTTACCGACTATGGCACGGGAAACATCATATTGGAACCAGTTACCTTCGTTCCATACAATTCACGAGACGGTCAAGTGCCTCCTGAACTCCCCTCTAAAACCCGTCAAGCGGCATTTACGCGTGTCTCCCACCGCACCGCGCCGAACTATCCCAACCAGTCCGCCGTACGCGACATCGTTGAAGACCCTCGACTTCCAAACGGTCATGACCCTGTAACGCCCGAGTCTCCCAGTGACATATGGAGACAGCACCCTCAACCCGTCCAACCACAGCATCAAGCCTCGTATACCGGAAGAGGTGGTGCGCATAACGCCGGATCGTACAACGCGCAACAGGTACCCAGTGGTGGGCCGCCAGGTGCACCGCCGAGTATGGATCCTCCAACTGCGCCTCAGCAACAACCACAGCAGCGGCAGGATCCTCATTCTCATCCTCCAGTGACAGGGACGCATCAGTCAACAGAGCGGCGGGTGTCTGGACCGTTGCCTATACCAAATCACCATCAATACCCATACGATGAACAGCCTCCCATGCCGACACCACCGCCTTCGCAGCCTACACAGCCGAACGGTGGTATCCTGTTTTATGGTGGGTATTTCCCACCCCGATTGGCCATCATTTTTTGATCGAGATTTTGATTTTTTTTTTTTGTTGTTGCCCTTGTTCTCAAGTGAAAGCTTTATATGATTACACCGCTACGATCGACGAAGAGTTTGATTTCCAAGCGGGTGATGTTATCGCTGTGACGGCAACTCCTGATGATGGATGGTGGAGTGGAGAGCTCCTTGATGATACGAGAAGGGAAGAGGGCAGGTATATCTTTCCCAGCAATTTCGTTACCTTGTTTTAAAAGAAAAAAAGTAAGTTTAATCTTTTTGCAATGCTTCAATGAATGATTAACGAGGTTCATATTTTCGGTAGTCTGAAATGTTGGTCATTTACAATACATACACTTTCGAGTTGGATCGGATTTTTTTTGGAAAACGGACGAAATGTTCTTCAAATACCTGGCTTGACCCGGGCCCGGACGCGGGCAGATTAGTTCTGCATCTTCTTAACTTAATATACTGCTATCATGTATTTTGCACATGAGAAGCATGTAATCAAAGCGATCTCATTAAGTTAAAAAACTATATAACATGACTTTTTGAATTGAATTTGACCTTGTTTGGCTACCGAGTAACGCGTCGTCGCGTGAGCCGAAAAAGGCAAATTACTACCCATTTTCCCCTTTGTTTTCATTCGCGGCGACAGACAGCTTTTATGTTTTCCGCTTCCACCACCACCAAGGTAAAGCCCCCCTCATCGTTGCCATTATACTTGCCCAACCTGCGTCGCCATTATACTCATCATTTATCAACAGATTGGCGCTTAAGACCTT
>JABCKL010008417.1:0-15705 GCA_018851305.1 Calocybe cyanea
TCTTTTTGTTCTTTTTGGTACTTTCCACTGAAAAGTAACTGAAAAGTACAGATAAGTAGTTTCAAATTTTCCTGATGACTAGTCCTACACTGGTAGGGTAATTTTACAAACTTCCATTGATCTCGTGAAGGCTAGAGATCTAAAGTACGCGTCTCTATATAAAATTCCTTTTCAGTGTCTACACTAGAGGGAATTTTCGCTCGTGTTTATTTCAGGACTCTTAGGGGTAATCGTTAATCTTATCAAAACCCGTGTGAACGTAAGATGTCGCAAATGCATGTTCGAATCATTTACATCTCTTGATAAGCTGGAGTTGTGAACCATGGAAGCGTTTCAAGTAACATTTGCATCGTCAAACCTTACCCAACAAGCGATACCTGGCGTGCATCATATACTCTCAGGCTCATTCCGTTCTTTATCTCTGTTTTTACTGGCATTTTCTCCACTACATAGAAATATCTCACTAGTCCAGGAAGTCAGCGCCTTTGGCCCTCACCAATATCTCACTACAAACCCACGTAAGGATCGCGTGTATACAACTAGCTGGGCTCTTCCTCCTACACTTTCAAGTTGGGCGGTTGAGAGGCCTGAAAATGGACCGTGGAGGGTGGAGCACATCAATAGGGTACCTATCAGTGTGTAGGCTTTCAAGGTGACGTTCTGAAAATGGACTGAAGCTAGCCTTGCTGGGTCTCCAGCTGCTGTATCATCCTATATAAACACACCCGCGCCCTTCACGCATGCATACTCCACAGGTGGTCCAACCGGCGAGACACATCTGATTGACAAGGCTACCGGAGGTTTTGGAGAGAAGCTTCAACAATTCCTTTTCGTACCTGAGGATGAGCTTGAAAAGGCAGACAAAACCCGTGCAGCACTTGTAAGTGTATTCTCCATCCCTCTCAGTCTGCTTCCCAGTCTATAAACGACATCATAGCGCTACGGATCTCATGGGGTCGAGTTTTCTGCCGCTACTGGGAACGCGTTTATTCCTGTGCTTGGCACTGACAGCATAGAGATGTACGCGCGGGATCCGAGATCTGGTCTCATAAACCACATTTCCAGCATTCCCTCCCCGAGAGGAGCAGACATTCACGACGGTCCAAGGCATGTCAAAGTCCATCCAAACGGAAAGATCCTGTATTGTGTTACTGAACATAGTAAGTTTATATATCCGCACTGTGAAAATGATAGCTTATATATATATCTGCATCATCGCGTACAGCGAGCCTCCTCGACGCATACGCTATTACCTCAGATTCCCTAGAGTATCTATCTACTCGTTCCCTACTCCCTTCAACTAGTGATCCCTCGCGCTATCGCGGCGATACCCTCTTTCTGGAACCCCCAACTGCTGCACATCCGTCTCCGCGCGCTATTTTTGCTACCACTCGTGGAGCAGATTCTTCAGTCAAGGGCTGGCTGAGCATCTTTCCGCTTCAGGAGGATGGGACTTTTGCAGATGGATATGAGGAACGGTGGGAAACTCCGACATCTGGTGGGAAAGCGAATGCTCTCGACCTGTTACCAAAGTTTGAGAGAGACGCTAGTGGAAATGACGAAGGGTTGTGGATCCTTCTTACTGACGATGATGATCTGACAGCAGGGATAGAGGGTGGTGGTATAAAGGTGCTAGAATGGGATGGTTGGGGAAAGGGTGTGGACGTTGTTGCAGCGTGGCCGCGGCGGGAAGACAACGAAAACGACGGGGTGAGGATGGAAGGAGGAAGTCACGCGATTTGGTTGAATTAAGAGTCTCTAGCAGTTTCAATTTGAAGTGATATGGAGTTTGTTCTCATGTATTGAAATTTGTATCTTACTTACAGGGATGCTTGTTTGTTCCAGCAGATCTTCGTCTCAAATGTTAACTACCTTTGTTTCGCTCCCACATTCTGTCGTTTCTGAGTCTCCATTGATCAAAAAGAGCATACGTCCGCCATTGTTGAAATGCCATCTAGCCCCACTTGAACGTTTGGCAAGCCTGCTCATCCCACTCCAATTGTGCCTGAAATATCATCATAGTCGAAAGCTGCCCGAAAGCGTTCCAAGAGACCGTTTGCAAGGTAGATCATAAACCTCATTGACACGAGAATATACGTACAGGCTTAAATCGATGACAAGTTTAACTTGATCAATCATGAATTTATGGTAGGTCGACATAACTTTTTATTGATCGCTCGTATTGAATTGCTCTTTTTTTTTTTAATTCCAGTTTATTGACTATTGAGTGTGGGCTATGTAAGCCATTGCTACCTATCACAGTGGCTCCTCCACTGGGGTTCCCTGCTTACTGAGCTTGCGATTTTTGTTACTTTTGGTACTTTTCACTGAAAAGTAGCCTGAAAAGTACAAATAAGTATTTTCAAGTTTTCCTGATGTATTGATGGCATCGCTGATGTGAGCGGAAGTTGTGTCAGCCGCTCGCTGTCGTTAGATTACGTTGTTTGGCTTGTCCAAACAATCCTGTAGGGCGATAAGATAACGACTTAAGTGAGCGCAGGTCGCGGCTGGTTCAAGGAGCCTGCTATATGGCCAGGGCTGATAGCACTTATCAGGCATGGTCACAATTCATACGCTTGCCCGGGGTCACTGCTCAGCATTTATTGGGCATGATCGCGGCTCATATACTTGCTCGGGGTGGGTGATCAGCTATTTCTGTGTATAAAACGACTGATCGGATCCTGATACTTGTGCCCGCGATGATTGATCACAGTTGTAGGAATCTGCTCATTTCTGTAAGTTGATAAGATTTTTCCGACACAGTAACGGGCCGAACTCGACACCCCCTGCTGGCCCGGAGCCCTTGGCCCCGTTTTAGTCGCCTCGCTCTGAGAAGTAGGTGTAATGTGTTAGTTCGGCGTGTGTATTCTTGAGATTTCCTATGATGCAGTGGGCTTGAATTGCTCTTTCGGAAACCTTGTTATCTTTGGCTTCTGCTTCGGCGAAACCATAGACTGCCCCCCCTACTGAAAACTTGTCAGGGACTCGCTTGACGACGGCGACGCGTGCCTTTTTTGTCACATGATGATTTTGGGCTTGATACTTGGTCCGATCTCAGCGATCCTCCCAAAACTGCCATGTCCATTCTGATTGTGATATTCTCTCACTTGATAGAAATCGACATGGGTTGCAATGGTTTTCTATTGACAATGATCGGCAGGGCTTCGCAAACGCTCTCTGATGCCCCTACACATGTTCTAGGTATATAAAGAAGTCCTCGCATGTCTCATAGCTTAACCACAGCAAATGCGACTCATTGTCTTATTTACCTTAACTGCCCTTGAGGCTACCTTCTGCCACAGCGCTTTTGCAGCTAGATGTCGTAATATCCCTGGAGATCCGGGGTTCCCTTCAAGGGCTGAATGGGCGGCCTTAAACTCATCTGTCTCTGGCCGCCTTGTAGCGGTCGTCCCATCGGCGAAATTTTGCAAGAGTTTGCCTAGTGGTGCCTGCACGGATTCCCAGTGGGAAAGTGCTGTGTTTCGCAACACCATCCCGGGGGCCATGAATCGGGTACGTTCTCTTATTAAACGGTGAATAATGGCACTGACATGGACTCAGGTCAACTTTGAGTCGGTGGGTACACATCGGGGAAGCTCAAAAGTGTTGTACTTAGTCAATATTGATTGCTGCAGGACTGGGAATCCGAACCCCCGTCATTATGTTTAAGGAACGGAACGACTTGCGAACAAGGCAACACACCCCTGTTTGCCGTTCTTGCCGAATCTGTCAGCGACATTCAAGTAAATTGACCAATTGTTTTCCACGATTTATCCCTCCTAAGGCTTTCAACTCTAGGCGGGAGTAAAATTTGCTCGCACGCATAATCTTCGACTTGCTGTCAAGGCATCTGGACACGATTATTTGGGTCGCTCAACCGCGAAACACTCCCTTCTCATTTCGACGGCCCGGCTTAAGGATGTAACATTTTTAGATAACTTTTTTGTGGGTTCCAAGAATAAGGGATCTGTCGTCACATTGGGTAGCGGTGTTGGTCTACAAGAAATGTACGGAGCTACTGGCGCTGTCGGTAAATTTGCCGTTGGAGGCTCAGCGTCGACGGTTGTGGCCGCCGGAGGATATGTTCAAGGTGCAGGTCATTCGTCAATGTCCCCTTTTCTTGGGCTGGCTGCTGATAACTGTCATGGTGTGTAATGCTCTCAAAATACTTGCGATCGGCCATGAATGATTCTGTAGAGCTGAAAGTCGTGCTTGCCGATGGCAGGTTGGTCACGGCTAATGAAGTGGAAAATCCTGATCGTACGTGTTTTTCCAGCATGAAACCACGCCCCGTTTATAGAAACAGTCTTCTGGGCTATTCGCGGCGGAGGACCAGGCTCTTGGGGTATCATAGTGTCCGCAACGTTCCAGACTTACCCGACCTTCAACGTCACGGTTTCGACTATTACTATCTCGACTTCGTCTGTCAAGATGATGGGGGATGTAATAGCAGTTCATGCCAGGCATATCTTTAGCTGGGATTCCCTACACGTTGGGCAATATTTCTTCTTCAACAGGAATGGTACTTCGCCTAATATTAACGTGATTGTGCGAACGTTTTTCCCGGGTGCACCAGTGGAGCGAGCCAACGCTGCTCTAGCGCCTTTCATTACCGCGGCGAAAACTGTCGGAGCAACTGTAGCCCATGATATCACTTCTGGCAATATCAACGAGGCACTGGCGACCCCTGACGACCCGGCGGGAACGAATTATGTCTTCGGGTCCAGGCTTATCGACGCTAGTGTGTACAGTGATCCTACGCTCGTGGGGCAGACCTATGTTGATCTCGTGAACGCTGGAGCTCTCAAGTACGCACACCAAGTCCCAGTGTCTAGATCTATTTTTCAAGTCTGAAATTTTCTTAGCGTCTACGGGATTATGGTTGCTGGAGGTGTTTCATGAAGCTCTAATCTTAACACTCAGCTTAGGCTCATGTTTATTACAGGGAAAGTGTCCCAAAATGCCAACATCTCATCTGCAGTGAACCCCAAATGGCGAACAGCAAAAACGCATGTATGTCGCCACATACTCTTTCTTAAGGGTGACTGATTGTGTTTTCCATGTAACAGCTGATAATCGAAAATGGTTGGACTGATTTGACGCCCGTTTCGGAAGCGAGAAAGGTTGAAAGGACCTTCCAAGACAAACAATTACCAATTTTGCAAAAAATTGCGCCACCTGGTGCGGGGTCCTATTTGAATGAAGCTGATCGCTTCGAGCGCGATTTTAGGACTACCTTCTACGGCCCTAATTATGGCATGTTGTCAAGAATCAAGGCGCGTTACGACCCAACAGATATGTTCATCGTGAAAGCGGGTGTGGGCAGTGAGAGGTGGGACGAATATGGGATATGTAAAGTTTGAAATATGCCGTGATCAAATCCTTTACCATCAGTTAGGCGAATGTTAGATATGGCTTGGCAATACATAACTCACGCGACGTCCAAACAATCAGAACACCATAACCGTGATAGCGGCAATAGCGGGAACACCTGAAAGGGTGCTAAGCCTCTGAACAATTGAGTATTGGGGTGGACATTGCCGCATAAGCAGACGTGAACGGCCAAACATGCGGCTCTCTGAAAATTGTCAGTTCCCTCACGATTCGCCTCTTCGGGCCTATATAATTCCTGTCTGATGATTGTATCGTAATCAGGGGCAAGCGTTACAGTTTAGTCTAGGGCTGCCGAAATCGTAAGTTTGCGTGAAAGGATGCCTAAACATCATTTAAACTCTGCCTCTGAATTGCTGAACAGCTCGAGATATTTCTACATTTTGAGCTCCTTTAAGCGGTTCTGAAGGTTTTACTAGCATTGTTAGAATGGCAGTGAAATATAGAGCATGTCAATACGAGATGAATCAGATGATAGCGCACACATCACATTGAACAACAAGTCCTATTGCGTGAGCATGTAACTACCACGGGGAACAACTGTAGATTACATCAGAACAAGATCAGTGAAAACAAAAACAAAGTAACTGCATACCCAGTGTTTGAAGAAGACCTGTAAACCAAGCGATGCTATCTTCATACCCCGCAAAGAACGGTTTCGATTGCAGCAAAGCACCTAGTCCATAACGCCGCGTGTGCTTGTCGATCAAAAACGATTTTGAGCCATTTATCATAGCATCAATCCGAGTCTTTACATCTTCGTCCAACACGCCGTAAGGTTCCAAGCCCCGAATATCAAGTTCATAACGAGGGCTTTGCTTATTTGTTGATGGGTGCCGGAGATTGTAGTTTGCTTCTTGGGTCATACGTGCATCCTGATTCTGGAGAAGCGAATAACAATGGGCCACAGTGATGTAAGGTAAATCCTTAGCGCCGTTGAAAATACCAAGTCGCTCCACAGACTGGGAGCGTATGCCATTGGGATTTGTGTTTACACTTGTCTTGTCTTGCTCCAGAACACATGAAACGGAGTCTGCGGAGAGTGTCACAAAACGGGAGAAGAAAATAGGCAAAACTCTGTCGGTAAGCTCCTGATCGTCTTCGCAGAGGATTGCTGTTCCACGGAGCCACAGTGCCCAAAGGTAAGTCTTGTTAAGAGGTGAAGCATCGTGTACTTTGGCATAGTGTGAGAAGTGGAAGTAGGCGTCTTCGAATGCGGTCTCGAAGTTCTTTGTAGCTGCTTCACTAGTAAGTTCGGCCCTGTTCACAGGGAAGGAAGTTCGAAGTGCACGCCATGCGTCATCCGTCAGAAGTGTTTTGTAGTAAATATTGACCGGCACATGGCTGTGATACTTTAATTCACTTTGCACCTTCTCTGGAAGATTGTTGATAGCTTTGTCCATCGCAAAAATGCTGATAGCTCGGCCGATAAGCTCTCCGACTGTATCTTGCGCAGCCAATCCCGTATTGACAAATTGGAGCAATATGTCCCACATATCCATGTGGGGTTCCTTCATGTTCATAATCTGTGCTGCGCCCTCTGCAACAATAGGTTCAGAAGAGGAGCCTGTAATTACTACCTCTCGATCCTCATGCACAGAATAAACAGTCCGCAAGTGGGATCTGACCATTTCTTGCTCGTAGTCTCGAGCCATAAAAGTCGCTGGCGAAAGGTCGAGAAGGAGTCTGGCAGAGAGAATGGCGATCGACGAAGCGTCAAGCCTGAAAGGACCTCGCAAAGGCAGTGGGCGCCCAGAAAGCTTCTCTTGAACTATTTGCATCATATGGTAAATTGCAGCAGAGGGGTCTGGTTGTTCCGTTGCTGTACGGAAAGTGTACAGTGAATGCCACCTACATGACAATGATACTATCAGCAGATAAAACGTCAGAGCGAAGAGTTGCTGACAAAGGCCGCCCAAACTTTGCGATGAATGGCAACGTTCCAGCAGTTTCTGCCGTCACTTCGCCAGGCTTCAGAGGGGCCATCTCGAGAAATGTGTCAAACGAAAGCTCGGTGAACGGTACTGGGACGGCGAGATCGAGCTCTCTTTCGCGAAACGATGGAGCAGAGCGTTTGGAAGGCGGAATCTTAGAAATCAGCGTTGCGGTTGTAAGAGTAACAACACAGAAGTTTTTCTGTGAGAGCTCGGCCAGGACAGATTTAAGACGTGAATACGAGGTGTGCGGGGTCGTTAGCTGTGGTTCGTAGAGAACGTGAATCTCGTCTAGTGACAGGATGATGGGATAACCAGGAAAGTCGGAACACGCATTTTTCACGAAATCGTCAAGGCGTTGATAAGCAAGGGTAAGGGTGTCTGTAGCACTGATTGATTGTATGGAAGAGGTGACCGATGTGTAGAATTGACGTCTTCGGCTCCTGTCGTTGAACAACTTGAAGCATTCTTGAACGAGGTGTCGGTACTCGACGAAACATTGCTTGCCTTGGGCTCGATCTTGCGTGTGAATTTTGGTAATTCCCTTGAGCTGCAACAGTAAAACATTAAAAAGAGAAACTAAAAACCCTCTCCAAAAGTTTTTGGACGCGTCTTGATCGTGAGCTGAGGGAGCCTTTGTAACCGTTTCTCTGATCACTTCATCGCTGTACGGGTATGCTATGTCAAGCAAATATTTAAGACGTTTCCCCCAGTTGCAAAGTTATGATAAACTTGCCGATCGTTCCGGGGGGGTCCGCTTCTCGTAAGCACACTTGGATAACAATGCGATCCTGTGCAATCCTATACATTGTCTTAGATTTGCCTGTTCCGGAAGACTGGACTACTGGAAGAATGCGAGCGTAGTAATTTTGGCTGTCATTGAGAGCCATCACTTCATCGATGGCCTTCAGCATACTTTCGTGATGGGTCCCAATGTAATCTGATTGGAAGGCGGCAATAAGAGCTGTAACACAGATTAATATCGGTCTGAATAGCTCTGGTTGAAAATCGTAAACTGACGCTCAGCTGCCAGGTGTGCGCGTCAGTATGATGTGAGCAAATGATGTCACAGTAACTAGCCTAGAGATGGAGGAAAACCGTGTGGCGCTTTGTTGTGGCGTAGAGCTTTAACCAAGTCCGATGAGCGATCACAATATAGTGTATGGAAACTCACCTGCATCGTCAAAGAGTGGTTGGTACTCCTTGTCTTTGATGCATCGATCGAGCAATGTCACAAGATGCCCTCCAGCTTGGACGGCCTCCCGACACCGAGCCAATGAAATGAAGTCGCGATTGAGGACAGTTTTCCATGCAGGATCACACCAAACCATTTGAAATACACCCAGAAGCACGGTAGCCCTCAGGTCGTCATCGATCGTGTCGTCGGTCGGGACAACACGAAGATTGATGATACGAGAGACTTTTGGGAGTTTAGATGTACCGATAGGTGATACTCCTGATGGAGTGACATCAACTTCCATTGGATCAGCGTCAGTAGACGCCGGCGGAGTGCTTTTGCTGTGATTCATCAGCGAAGTTTTCCAAGATGAGGCGTACTAGTTCACGGAAGTCGCGTTTGAGAAACTGAGAGTCTGAGACTTTGAAATAAATCATAAACATGAGTCCACGTGATACGCTTTACTCCATGAACAATGACTCTTCGTCTGTTCGTCAGCTCGGCGCTCTAGATTTTATTTTGCTTACCGAATCAATACACAGATGCTATGACTGGATATCTGACATTGACAACATTAACCAGATGTCAATTTGCAACTTTTATAATTTGCTTTGAATTACTCACAGAAACAACTCCAACTTTCCTAAGGCCGCCGTGTCTGACAGTCAATATGGTTTCGAAAGCTTGCACGTAAATCACCTGCACCAGTAAACGAGGCCCATATTCAAACCATCATCTCATTATCGGAGGTGGACACGCATTTAACAACTCGGATTACTTGCTTACAACACCGGTCAACTTAAATGCATCACTCTGTCGGAAGTCAAGTGGACCTCCAGCCTGCTAATTTTTGAAGAGATGCTTGAGCCAGAACAACATGATGCAGGACATCATGCTATTGGTGGAGACCGCGACTTTTGGTCTAGCTCTGAGGTAGGTATTTGTTTCATATTGTCTGGACACCCACGGTTGCAAGAATGCCAGACTCCACCGATCGTGAACTCTTTCTACTCTGCCTTCCCACCAAATTGCTTACCCCTTTTCGTCGCTAACGCTTTTGCTGCGTGACTATCCAGCGTATGCATGATCGTACCAACTGCCGCTACAGGCAAAACAACTGGCAGTGGGGTCATTCTCCACCAGCGCAACGAGAGGAGACACATCTGCCGCCGTGAAGAACGTCGACATAGTGATGAGTGCACGCGGGGATAACACCTCCTGCGGAAACGGAGAAGACTTCTAACACCCCTTCGCCATCTTCTTATCCTTCAACCAGTGTTAGCATAGGGGCCAGAAAGCGGAGAGGATCCAGCGTCCCGCCCGAGCGCAGTGCCAGCAAACCTGTCATGCCGCGTCAAGTTCTTGGAACCCGATTTCAGGGATTCACTATATGCAAAAGGGCTGGCGCTTGGGTAAGGCGGTACCAACATCTCCCAAGGGTACTCCGTTTCCTGCGATAGTGGAAGCCGTTTTTGCGCATCTTTTCTGTCTGATAATCGATATCGCCGTTGTAGAGATATCCGAGGAAACTGGGCCTGATGGAGGTGGAATCTTGAAATGGGAGGAGGATCTTCATCTGTATAGTAGACACATCTAAGGAGTAGACGACGAGGAAAAGAGATTACCGATACGTCTGAACTTGCTCTCGTACTGAATGGACAATAGCGATTCTACCAAGTGATTACTCATCAGAGAATGGAGTGGGAAGGGACATACTTAAACTCGGCATATTGAACTCGGTAGCAATGGGGAAAAACGTCGGCGATGGAGGTGTATGTGCATTACCCACACCTAGTAGGCCTGCACCTTTTCCTCTAAGGCCACTGTTGTACAATCTCGAATACGTTTCAAGATTCAAAGGTTGACCATGCACGGATTTCGTAAGTAGTTGCGTCGTGATTTGCGGAAAGGTTGTAGATTAGACTACAGTTTGCGCAAAACGTTCTAGTCTGGGGACGAAACCTGTTGGTGGGGTAGCAAGTAAGGTCAGCTACTTTTGTTCACGGGGATGAAAGATATGGGTATAGATACCATTCACATTCGAGTCCTTATAACAACAGCCCATCCTGAGACGCCAACCGACTTAACCTCCCTTCATATATGCAAACGAGGATCGATGACACTAGAGACTGACGGGAGACCAGATGTACCTGCTGATGGAGTGAAATCAACTTCCATTGTATCAACATCAGCAGACGCCGACGGAGTGCTGTTGCTGTGATTCATCAAAGAATTTTTTCAAGATGCGGCGTGCCAGTTCACGGAAGTCGCGTTTGAGAAATTGAGACTTTGAGATAACTGGATGGGACAAGCTTGAGAAAGCGATCACTCCCAGCTAGCCAGCATGACAAAACCTCGGATAGAGTCGTCGCAGTCTTTTGGGCTATGCGTGGCGGGACTAGGTTCGAGGGGCGTTATTGTATAGACTTACCCCACTTTCGATGGTGCGACATCGACGATGGCCATCTCGACTTCATCGATCGAGATGATGGAAGATATCATTACTGTTCATGCTAGGCATATCTTTGGCTGGGACGCATTTCATGTCGCACAATATTTCTATCTGCATATGAACAACGGTCGTAGCCTGAACTTGTCCGTCGTCATAGCGATCCCTAGGGCATCACTCGCGGATGCTACTGCCGCTCTAGGCTCTTTATCACGGAAGTTCAAAAGCTGGGGGCGAATGTGACGCATGACGTTATTTCTGTCAATGTTGGCACCACTCGACGACAGTGTACGGTCGAACGTCGTCCTTGGATCTAGGCTTGTCGATGCTAGCATGTTTCACGAATGCCCTACCCTCGTTGGAAAGACTTATATCGAACTTTTGAACTCCGGAGTCACAGAGGATATTGAGCTCGGTCTCCGTTCCCGTCTGTATTGATTCGATTTCTTCCCCTAGCGTTTTTGGCCATCTGGTCGCTAGAGGTAGAATATCGACCCACTGTTTCGTCACATCTTCGTCAACTCCTCGTCCACCACGACGCAGGTAAGGTCTCTCAAAACGCTAATATCTCGTCAGCCGTCAACCACAAATGGCGAACAGCGAAAACTCATGTCCATCCTTCCTACACATTCTCTTACGGACACTTGCTTGTTTTCTCTCATAATCAAGTCAATTATTTCAAATGTTTGGAAAGATTTGACACCAGTTCCCGAAGTCAGGACTATCAAGAGGATTTTCCAGGATAAACAGCTGTCGATTTTAGACAAGATTGCGCCGCCTGATGCTGGTGCATACGCCGACCGGTTGGAATGCAACTTTGGGAGGACGTTTTAGGGCCCCAATTATGCGAGGCTGTCAGCGATCAAAGCACGCTACGATCCAACCGACTTGTTCATTGAAAGAGCGGGTGAGGGCAGCGAGAGGTGGGACGAATATGGTATTTGCAGAGTGTGAAACGCAGCAACTTATGTATTGAATATAGTGAATAGACACGGCGGGCGTTCAAAGAGTATGACGGTTAGAATTTTCAAGCCAAGCCCTTTCAAACCGTAGGTGACAATGTAAGAGCTCAAAGGCCGATAACAGCTTCCACGAGTCCAGGGACGGCATCGTAAAAGTCTAGCACTATATATCCCAGTTTCATCACTGGCTGAAGAGAATATGGAGGTAATACGTACTTATGATACCAAATCTCTTTCCTTTGTTTTGTTCCAACCAAGGTAAAAGCTTCTGATTTACGCCTGGGGTATTTGTTCCGTTGCCAAGAGCCATTGTCTGCAGAGAGCTATCAGCTAAAAGGTTCTTGGCATGGAAGAATGTGAAAACCTACGCGTGGCGATACTGATGGTACGGCATCGTTATGGGAAGCGCTGGCAAAGCTAATGTAGAGCTGGTCAGGATTCTGGGTGGTAGCGTTCTGAAGATGGGCGACAGTTGTGTTGAACTTGAGTTCAATGTTACGTGCGGTGCCAGCGTCAAAAGGAAGCTCGTCCATGTAGTAGTAGTCCTCGATGTATGCGATCTGGTTCTTGGCCTGGTTGTAGACAAGCTCAATGGCTTTGCCATTATCAGTCCAGTGAGCCCCATCCAGAAAGATGCCGATCCGTTTAGAGGAACTAGGTGGCAAAAGAGTGTACACAAATCGTTGAAGGAGAGTCAATTTGCCACGCGCTTGCCCAAGGGTACCCAACTGTCGAACGTTTGTATCAGAAGAGAGAGCATAAAATTTCAAACACACTGTTCCGTTGCTCTGAATCCAATACTTCTTTGCTAGGTCACTTTGAAAGATATCGTAAAGATGTTTTTGAAGAGCTGCGTCATTGGGAGTCCCGGTCCCACCTTCATAATTCATAGATACTAGAACAGCTTCAGTGGGATGCTTGTCGAGCCAGGAGTATAAACCAAAGAGGACGTCCTCAAGAGTAGTATGAGGTGCTAATAGGGCCTCAGCTGGGATATGGCAGACGTAAGTTGACCCACAACGCAAGGTAGCATATTACACACAGTGATGGAACCCAATGGTGTCGTTCCCGGGGTTGTATGCATAACGGAGATCGAAAACACGGATTCCTTCGTTCAATGACTGGAAGATGGAATGCTCTTGACATCGATACACACTTGCAGGTGCGATACTATATCAGATTTCAGCTGCATTGAAGTCTTCCAAACGCGCTGGTCACGTACGGGCCAGTATATCGAAGTAACGAAGCCTGGGTAGCGTCGGAGTAGTTCCCTGTTCAAGATTGTAAGCTCATGCCACCATTCAAGGAAACTTGCTACTCACATGTAGCTGTATCATGAGTTCCAGGTAGGTTCATATGCACCAATTTGGTATTGTCGGGGAACTTTGCCATCCAGTCGCAGGTCTTGGAAGTTTTGCTGCATCCCTCATCGTAGCCTGAAACCATAATATGGTTTTCTGGACACGACAGAATGCGAAACCTCAGTGCTCACCAAGAATGGGCGCTCCACGGGTTAATATCTCCTTCAACGCAGCTTGGGCAAGAAAAGCTTGACTCCCTTTATCTGCTGCCATTGCGCTCACACTCGTAGCGTAGTCGTGAGAAAGTAATATAACTGTCGCGAACAGAGCGATGATTGGGGCCATTTCTTGGGTTTTTAGCCCTTGGAGGTGCGACTAGATGACGAAAGGATCGTGTTAGGCCCTTGGCCGTTTTTGAGTGCGCTGCGCAAGGGCGCCGGCCGTTGACAAATATATAATGTGTATAGTAAGCAGGCTGGCAAGCGTTCATCATGATAGTTGTTTACTAACGGCAATTGGCTGTCGCACACACGTTCTTTGCGTCCCTCGTGTACTCTGTCGCAAATTTGCGGAAAACTTCCCAAGCGAGTGTCGCCATTGTCAAATTTCATATAAATACCACAGACGTTATCCGAGTGGTTCCTGAGTACAGAGCCCAGAGATGCCTCAACAACTCTTCGCTACTCTTGGAGCCCTCGTCCTCCTCTTTTCGTTTAGATTGATTACTGAAGGAGCTGCATCGGTTGTTCATTATCCCCCTACTCAAAGCAATATCAACAACTTCACTTTTGCTTTGAATGGTACTGGGACGCCTGGTATATTCACCTCATCCATAACACCGAATAACCGCTACGGCGAGTATAACTGGTGTAATATGCCTCATGTTCGTAGCCAGGAATACAAGTGATATAGAATACAGTCGTCCCTTCATAACAACACTGATCCGACTTTTCTAGAACACCATCTTCAGAGTTTACGCTTGAATACGTTGAGGTTGTACAAAGGCACCACAAACGTACCCCATACGGATCAAACACGTTCTTTAAAGAGGATGTCGAGTGGACATGTAAAGGACAAGGCGCGCTTTTTGGTTTGAAATCGTAAGTCGTCTCAAAAGAGCATATGTGAGATTGTGTCCGAACTTTATCTACAGCTCTCGGGGGCCGGGGGCAAACGCAGCTGACATCCAGGTGTGCGGCAGCTTTTACCTTGATCCCAAGACATACATACCAAAAACCCGCCTAGTGGCAAGCTTCCATCAATTTCCAAAACCCTTGGACTACTACAGTTGGCCCTGGATTTGTTGGAAGCACGTAGGTGTCCATACAGAAATCTATGTTCTGGGCTATAAATATAATTTTTCAGCTGTCAATTCCCTCAAATTACCGAGCAGGGCCTAGAGGACTCAATTGCACATGGCCAAGATCTTCGCGCAGTATATGCCGAACGTTTGAACCTTGGAACTCGCCTGGATCCATTGACTGCTCAGATACGTATGTCCGCTGCTCTTGTTTATTGCGAAGGCTCGCATCGACACGAAATACAGGTGTAACAAATAATGTCATAACGTCACAAGTTGCAAGCGGGCTAGTCAAAGGCCTTTTCCCAGAGAGTAAAGGCATCGAGGCTGTCATTCAAGCCTCTGCTTTTGATTCTCTAGAGCCCACATACCCGTGCAGCAAAGCGAATCAGCTCAAAAATGCGATCACATCTGGCAGCGAGACATGGAACAACCACCTCTCGGCATCTTCTGACCTGTACGCCAAACTGGATGCAATCTCAGGCATCGCACCCCAAGATACCGCTGGGTGGCATGCGTCTTTCGACCAGTTATTTTTCTTGTTCTTTCACCTGAGCTGTAGACTCAAACTTGATTTATAGCTATTATGACAACATGAGCGCGAAACAGTGCCATCAAAAACGTTTACCTTGCAACTTGAATGCCACGTCGTCCTGTGTCACTCAGCAGATTGTATGTTAGCAAGTAAATGCACTTAAGTTCTCTCCTTGACAGACTTTGTGTGTGTGAAAAGGCAGACACAGTATACCGTCTCGGACAATGGGAGTACTCCTGGCAGTACCGTGATGCCCCCGAATCAGCGCAATACGCTGCTTTGAAGTACGGTGCCTGGGTGCTCGAGCTTAAAGGACACTTGGAGGACAAGATTTCTGGTCGTTCTAAAGTATACTTTCACCTCATTTGATGCTTGTTACCTGGCTCTTCGATTCTTGTAGATGAGATATGTTCACAACGTCGCTCATGACGGATCCATCTCCTCTCTACTCGGTTTCCTTCAATTTTCGAAAATGGTTTGGCCAGGAATGGGCTCTGAGGTGCTTCCGTTCTATTCTTGCCGATTGAAATGATACTTAGTTGTTACTAGATTGTCTTCGAGCTTTATAGCAGATCTAGCAAGCCGCACAATGCAGCGTCTTACTTTATCCGTATTCTATGGGGCGGACAGCCTATGGAGACGTCAACACCTCTCGG
>JABCKL010008417.1:16183-44307 GCA_018851305.1 Calocybe cyanea
AGCAACTCAAGAAATGATAGCACCACGAAGGTGAAAGATGTCCAAAAATTAGCTGGGATGAGTCATCGGACAAAGTCCTCTTCAGTTCAGTCAGCAGACTGACGAAATCCACATTATCCTAATTCACCAACAGGGTGTCAAACTCAAGGTTGGCCCCAGAGGTCCCACAGAGCTCTCGAAACCACGAAGGTTTCCCCCGCTACCACCGCCAACCACACGTGCTCACTTGACTCCTGCTCCCCAGTACTCACTTCCCAGCCATTACAACCGGTTTAGCTTTCCCACCACTCCAAACTGACATATCTGTCATCCTACTGATCCTCGCTTTGTCAAACCAGCCGAACGCATTGCGATGATGGAAGTTTCCTCCTGATATTAGCATAACCACTCATAGTCCTCTCGCTGAACGCGCACAGGATCAGCTCGTTATCCCTGAGAAGGATCCGCAAACCCCACGTCATTCGTCTTGTGCGTGCCAATGACCACAAGCTAGTCCACAAGCAACGGAGTCCAATCCTCTCGCCATGCAATCACCAAACCCCAGCTTGTTCCAACACCAACAAGCAAACATGGTGTGCAAAGGACACTATCTCACAGTCAGTTTAGGCCTGACTCCCTATGCACTCGAGAACGAATCTCTGTTGCGATTCCGAAGGACCCGCAACTACAAAAGAGGAGCAGGGGACCAACATATGATAAGGCCTCGGCACAAGCAAGTCACGAGAGGAAGTGGAATTCGGGCGGAGGTCGGGAGGAAACATAGGTCGTTAAGAAAACTGGGTCACGATGCCGTAGTGGAGAACTGATGTTACAGGCCATGGAATAGAAAAGATGACGGAGGCGCATCAAGGACTCCAAGGGACAAGTCTTCGCCTGACCTGTATAACAAGATCCAGAGACGGCCGGCCTTGATCAAGATGACACTGGGATCCAACAAACCATCGCGTCGTGCAACGGAAAAGCAGTCGAGGATGTCAGCCTGAAGTGAGAGCCGAGTTACTGACGTGTGAAACAGAATGATAGTCCGCCTTCCTGTGTGGAAGGACGCCAAGTTGGGGGCACGTGAAGACACCTGAGACTCGAGAAAGATCCTGCTAGCGGCGTCGGATAATGTTGGGAAGGATTCGTAAATAAACCAGCGTCAGAAACGCAAATGAACATCGTGTCATGACGTTCCATCAAGGTCTGGATCTCCGCCAAAGTCGGCTTTGAGCAATTAAGCTTTCCTGTATCAATCCCTTGTATGCACAAGACCTTTCCCATTGCGACGTTTTGCCCATCGGTCAACTACTGCGAAGCCATGGGGGTTTTGACGCGTGTGACATCACTTCTGAGCTTCACCTCTGGTGTTTCATTGGCAACGCTCAGTGAGCGAGTCAAGAGCACACCCTAGTAGCCCACGGTGCTTAAAATCCCACATAAACAGCACCGGGATTTGAGAGCCCCACCTGCGTGGAAGCAACTCAGAGATAGGGTCTTGGGAACCCAGGCCAACCACATCCTGTACGGAGTCTTTCCACTCAGAAAGAGTGGCCGGGAGAAGTAGCTTGCTCGCGTAGATGTGCTGGTGTCGGGTGCGAAATGCACGCGACATGGAAAGAGCCTAAGGCAAGAATAGCTATGGGAAATAAGTTCTACAGAGAGAACTTGTGCGTAGCCCGAAAGGACTGCCTCGATGACGTAAATGTTCCAGATTGGGCGTAGCCTGCTCGGCATCATCTTACACACCGAAAAGGGTGCTTCTCTGGTGTTTTACCCCGGATTTCAGTTTGAATGCCAACAATAGAGCCTGCATGTTTCCGGTATCGCCTATCCCTATCCACTGCCTTCCGTACATCGTTGCTGAAGAAAAGGCGATCACGCCTTTGTGCGGAAAATAGCAAGAAGATGAAGGATGACAGGCACTGGGGTCCCGAGGCAATACAGACGAGGCTTTGTGCGTGGTTGGAAAACAAAACTGACAAAGAGCCAAAGGAAAACACTTTCCGGAGATGCCATAGGGGTGTAGCATAACACGTCTTCGCGGCGAAGTGGATCTGGGAACATGTCAACGGGATATGACCTGATTGCGCAAAGGCTCGTCCAAAAGCACATAGACAACAGCTGCTATTCTTTCAAGCTATAGGAGAAGCTGGATATTCCCATAAAGCGGGCTAAGGATGCGGGTTGGCCTCCGAAAACTTAGGGTTAGATGACACTTCCGGGGTAAGAAGTGAATCATGTTGGCTGGAAGCAGAGGGTGAAAGACGGCGTCGCAAGGGAACGGCCTGAAAAGGAAGGCCTGGAGCGATAAAGGCGCGGAAAGGCTGCGGTTGCAGCAGCCTGGCTGGAGAGTCCAACACGCTATGATGGGTGTGCTCTGTAGAGAGCACTAAGCTCACAGGCTAAATAACGCGTACATGTCGCCAAATATATGTAAATAAACATGCTATGCATTGTTCAAGTACCTATCCGTTTTATATCAATTGCAAGTAGATATTAATCGATAATAAATGCGGCGCTAAGATCACTACTAATTGTAGGTCATAGCTTCCCTGTCTGTGTTCATTACGCGGGCATATTCCAATAAAAGTCTGCCAAAAGATTAGCTGATGTAGGGAAGAGTATTTTGTCAAACCTTACCTATAGATATAAGCAACAACATCCTCTTTTCTCCAAAAAGAGCGAACCCAGTCATGTCCATCGAGCGCAATTTTACGTGCTAAATCTGGATGTGCGCCCTCGCCGTAGAGACCGCCACGGAAGAAGACCAAAGTGTCATACAAATCGGAATAATCCACTTGCACGGGTATATAATGAACCCATGGTTCTATACGGTCATAAAACCTGATGAGATGTCAGTGAACGATGCAAATAGAGGAAGTTCGTAGGGCCAGACCATTCGGGATAAACAGTAGCCTTAAAGATCAAAGAGTTGGTCGCCATGAGGCGCCTGAAGCGACTTGACCACGCATTTCCATCAACCTAAACACGCCAATTAGAGCGCCTGCCTGACAGAAAAATCAACTACACACATCAAGGACATATTTGAATTTTCTGCTCTCCTTCGCGTTCTGGAATCTTCTCCACTCGTACATCTCCTTGAGTTCTGCACACGTCTGCTCGTGGCACCCCACAGGCTGCCCAGCGAAAGAGATATCGGTCAATGCCGCGTTCAGTTTGGACATGGGTATCTCTTGACCCTCTCCAACGCGTTTGCCCTCCTGTGGGGGTATCAACACCTTAGCAGTGCCATTGAGTTTATGCGCCAGATCCACAAGCCGAGCACGTTGTGCATTTTGCCAGGAGGTGTCCGGTGCATGCCACATGCCCGTGTTGCTCCCACGCCAGTTTAGCTGTTCATCGAGCTTATCGTCCCACCCGACATCATCACTATCCCCAGTCATAGGGGGTAATGGAATCTGGATGTCGTAATGCATGAAGGTTTTACAATATGCGAGACGTGGTGTCATGACTTGCGAATATCCAGGTTGTGGGTGGAGAATGAAGTCGCCGATAAGGTTCACAAGCTGAGGATGTGAGCATGGATCCATAGCCTTCTGATGATCAACGATGAATGTTTTTCTGAACGGTGGAGGTTCCAGTTTCTTGGCTGTGCGGGCGTATGAAGTTTTAGAGCATCCCACAAACCAACCCGACTCCTTTCTAGCCTCTTTATCTTCCCCGTCCTCTTCAACAATCTCATTATTATCCACATCTATAGCAGGGTGAGCACCTGAGTAAAAAATGCAAAAATGGTACGCACGTATCTTATGTCGAGCAGCCTCCATAGCACGTTCCTTCAGTCTAAAAGTGGTAAATAGCATAGGACTGTCGTGTGGCGAGACAACGGCGCGAAATGGTAGCAAATCGTGCTGAATATCCTTTAATAAATCCAATATAGCACGTCCGCCAGAGAGTAGACTTTCGGGATCCCAATTATTTGTACTGGAGCCGAAAGACACCTTCATGATGTCGAGTTGACCAGTATCATTCCTTCCAATAGTATAGCTATCTTGGAAATTTTCCTGCTCTTCGTTTATCCGTTGAAGGTCATGGGGGTTGTACCCCCAGAATGGCTCGAGGTCCTTGTATATCTGGTCGTACTCGTCAGGTAACTGCACGTTGTTTTCCTGAACATATTGCCACCTGTCTGGAATAAATTTCTTCAACCTCCTGATAAGAAAGATGAGAAACGCACCATTTGTCAAATCCCTTAGGAGGCCGCCTGTTATACCTCCTGACATACTCCTTGACGGCCTCATCTAGAGTCTTGCTAGCTTTTTGTAGCTTTGTATGCCATCGCGATCTTGCTAGATCAATAATTTCGAATATGGGGTGGCTTCCATCAGGATTAACCTCGAGGATGCCATCCTCACGATATGTGTGTGGAAGTAGAACATCCTGCAACTGCTGCTCTTCAACAATCGGCTGCTTACATGAAGGGACGTCTGTCGAAGAAGGGGTATCCTCTAGGGGGATCGATTGAGTCGAGTTGGCGTCTTTACGTAGTTGGTCCCGGTAGTAGACCGTAAATGAGAAGACCAGAGCGAGTAGCAGTACGACGATGATACGCCGCTCTCGAGAAAGTGGCCTCCCTACGACCATGGACGCTGAAGATGGGTGTCAAACTAAAGCGAATAGCGTTCTTTTACACACTGGGCTTTGCTGTGAACCCTCTCTATTTCACCTGCATGTTGATGGTGACAGATCACAGATGGAGCTATCGAGTAAAAAGGCACCATCATTTTTTTCTGGGTCTAACTTGAAAAGGCTATGTTGGAAAAATTTGCTCCAGTAAGAGTCCGTTGAAGACGAAGATCGGCGTTGGGGTCAACTTGATTCTGAGGAAGGAGATGGTTGAATATGTATGCCCCTCTGTTACCTGAAGAACTGAAGTTGAAGCACTCAGGTAATCTGAGGTAAGCGTTACAGCTAGACAATGTACATCACGATTCATACTCTACGTTGACAAGTGCTGTAGACGTTGATCGACGTTCGGCGCATGCTCAGCTGAAGCAATTAACGGCCGTGATTCCGAAACATCAGAAACAATGAGAGATCAGATTACTTCAATAAAACTCTCGTCAACACTTCACTTATTAACAAGGTCTTGAGTGTAATTTTCTCGAGTCCATAATAGGCTCTTAGAATGCTTCGCCACCATCGCAGGTTTACCTCCGCAGCTGTCATCAAAGTCCTTTTAGCTATCGTATCCAACACAAATTCTATCACCAGCAATATCCATCACTTCCCTAATGGTGGCGTTTGGTCTAATGCCAAAGAGGTTCAGTTCATAATCTAACGTAACTGGGACGAACGGTGGAGTCATCGTTGTAAAACCCGATACTTCTGTAAGACGGATTTTCGGGTCGCGCGCTTGCCAGGTGGACCAGAGTCGATCACTATGGTTGTTCCGTTGGCTTTCAAAAGAGCCGATGCTGCATGAAAATGGAGTACGTACATCCAGGCATGATGAAGGTAGAAAACGGGATCTAAAGAGGGTGAGCGGGTACAAAATGATAACGAGTGGGAAAAACTCACCACCGGGACTGGATGAGAAGTCGGCCATCTGAAAAGTGGTCAGTTGTAGTTCTTGAATCAATACTTTGAGCACGTACTTCGCCGCCAACAGCTAGGCACGGTAATCAATACCAATTTAAAATCTGATCTTGTTCGTCACATACCCGAATGACCAGCAGCATGTGGACTGGGCACTTTGGTCATGAATGTCTGCAAATCATCATAGTTCTTTGCCCCTAGCGCCAACTCGACAAAGAAAGTTCCTGATCCAAGAGGATTCGTGATATGCCTTTGGAGGCAATGGTTGGTAACTGAAAACCCAGGGCCCACATGAAGGGTATAATTGGCGAAGGGGCCATCGGAGACGCAGTTCAAATCTCCGATACCGTCTCCTCCAAATGCCTCAGAGTTGAACAGTGGCGACTCGCTATAGTGGCCATCATCCATCGTTTCATTCCACCACCTAATCAGAAAGATCTGTACCGCGCTTTAAAGGACAGGGCCATAGAGAATAACTCACGGTTGTGCTCCGGTGTAACCGCATTCTTCACGCAGAAGTTCCTCGTGGAGACGTACAAAGAGACGGTGAAAAGGTAAAAATTGACCCTTAAGAAATGAGGGCGTGAAATGACGCTCGATCTTCAAGCCAAGATACTCACAACATTATGGATAGTCAGGCTCTGGACCTGGTGGATTGCTTGTAAATCATCAAAACGGGTAATAGCTCCAGGCAACCCAGTTTTTCCAGGAAGAGACTGAAGGCAACGTTCTGCGGTGATATACTCTTGCTGTTCTGCGCTAGTTAGCTGACGCCTGATTTTATAAATAGTCAAGCATCAAGAAGTCATGCACAGACGAATTATTTACCATTCTTTCCGTGCTAGCTTACTGTTATCGGTGCATTCACCAAAGACAGATGAAGCGGTGAAAGCAAGGAAAAACAGCGATATGGTTGAGGACGGTAGCATGTGAAGGCGAACCCTTGTCAAAATTTGACTCTTTTCTCCATTGTCGAATGGCTTTTATAGATGAACGACGCGCTTTTACACGGCGTCCTAATCGTTGTTCAAATTCAAGTTCACCGATGTTTGAGGAGAACGGATGCAAATTGTCGGGCCGGAGAGCTACCGGACATACAAAAGATCGCTCTGTCAACGCCTTCATGTTCGTTCCACTAGAACTTGTTCGAGAAATAATTGCCATTGCTTTGTACTCCCCCACGACTGTCTCGGATGACGAACCAGGAGTATCGGCAAAGCAAAATTGGGCGTCGATCCAACCAATAACGTTGGCCTCAAAAGTGTATCGAACACTTGCAATGGAAGCATGGTTCCGGAGTTTCTTCATCAAAGTACCCTCAGACATAGGTGTTTTACGAGACGTGTTTCCTGAAAGTTTTGGGTATCTCAGGTGTGTAGGTTTCAATTAATAGTGCTTATGTTGCGATGTCGATCTCATGTCTCTCAAAGAGTGCTTCACTGCGTGCAACTCAGTAATCAAAGGACACTGCTATGGGACCTGGACGGGCTTACCACGCATCTATCTAAATTACGCCTCGACTGGCTTTCGCATGCGATGCCGCGTCATGGCACTTCAGAAGACCGACTACCCTTCGCGAATGTGCCATCTTCTGTCAAAGAGCTGGATATTAGAGGACTTCCATGGCCATCACCAGTCATCCTCAGTAACATTCACCTCACATTACCGGATCTATACATCCTTCGATTGCGGCAACATAGTATCTGGTGTGGGCTGTGTCATACATGCTCTTTCACTGGCTTCCGCCCACCGGGACCGGATAAAATCGGATACGAGGGAGGCGCAGGTTTACCGGTTCGTCATTCTTACCCAATTATCCTGGTAACGTTAACATTTGCACCCAGATGCACTATGTCCGCGCGCTCTCTTCTCTCCGAAATCTCCATACGGTATCTTTGACGATCGCCAACTTTGGCAATGCAAGATCGACTCCCTTGAGCGACATCAAAACTGATCCATATTTGTGGGCGGGTGAATGCAATCGGTGCATGGAGATAATTTACGAAGACGAAACCTTTAAAGATCAGTGGATTGCGAAGAAGAAAGGGATCAAACCGCCTCCCGCCCTGAAAAGAGTCGAGTGGTTTTTTTTCAAGCCAGATGGGAGCGAAGAGGACTATCAAGTAGAGAGTGGGGATGAATGAAGTGTGTCCTTAAGTGACCTAGCTACGAGTAAGCCAATATATATCTTGCACCTACTTCTGTCCGAACTCAGCCTCAAGCCGTCCTAGAATTTCGCCTTCAAGCTCCCAAACGCTGCACTCCCACATTTTCTAATCGACTGGTGCGGATATATTGTCTATATCACTTCACGGGCACCGCCAGCCGGAGTTGATGGTGTGCATGAGTCACACCAACCTTCACATGCATCTAAAATGCTCATTAACACAATACCTCAGCTGCTGCTACCATAGCCAGGGAAGACTCAGGCTACGTCCGCGCCGCAGACCCCCCGAAAGCAGATGAAACCGCCAGAATAATGGCGAAGGCTCGGAGATCTCAATAAACACCGCTGTTCTCACCGGTTGGCCTCCAGTTCATTCTCTTCCTTGCCGATTATTATCCCGCTGTACCGCACATTACGAGTATCAGCCATCACCCGCCCGACGCGTACAGACTCAGCTATACGCAATTCTTAGGAAGAACCTTAAGACTTTACCCCGTACATTTTCCGGATGCAGCATAGCAAAGTTCTTATTCGGCTTGAAATCTCCAATATAACGCTCCATTCCCGCCGTATGGCGTGTCAGGCTGCTGCTCTTTTTCGGTTCTCTTTCATCCGCCCGCCGTACTCGCTACATGATCGGTGGTCACATGTTCAATATTTACTCACGAGAATGGAAGTGCCACATGCAATCACTGAGTCAGGACTCAGGCTTCTCTCTTTCTGCGTGCACACATAAAGAGCCACGCCTGTGTATTGTGACGACCTGGCGTGGAGATTATCATGGTCGCCTATACCATCCTCGCTGGTGGTTACGATGTCTTTATTGCGACCTACATTTTCAATACCGCGTCATCAACGCTCTCCGTTCTATCAAAGTCACCTACCGGACCCTCTCCTTCATGGATATCCATCCACCCTACAAATAAGACTGTCCTTTAGTATGTTTCCCCCAGCGTGATCTTAGCTGCCAAGCTAATGTCTTCTAATAGCGCAGTGAATGAAGTGTCAGCCGGAGGACTTCAATCCTTTACCATCGGTCCTAACGGGAAACTGTCCCCGGCCATTGACACCGTAAGCTCTGGTGGCGACAGTCCTGCCTTTGCGACAGCTTTAAGCACCGGTGACGTGGCTGTCTTCAACTACAACTCCGGCAATGGGCGTATCGTACCAACAACGCATGATGCCACCATCTTTAGCGATTCGGCGCCGGTAATAAGCTTTCCTCGACCGGAGGCTCCGAATGTTTCCCATCCACACATGGCGCTGGAGAATGGAAATGAGGTGATTGTCCCGGATCTAGTACGTCGATACACGCCTTGCTTTTAGCAATTACTAAGGATGTAACCGATAGGGCGAGGATACAGTTTGGCGTCTCGCACGGAGCTCCGCATCAGGTGACTATCGTATCCAAGGTTCTATTCCTCAACCAAAGGGCAGCGGGCCTCGCCATATCGCCATCGCCAGTACGTTCAATTGACATGGACCTTCTGAACCCACAACTTATAGTATCGATTCAATGTGCAGACAACCGCTTGTTCACTCTTCACGAGCTTTCGTCAACGCTCTCTGTCCAAACGCTTCCTGCTGCGCCAAACGATACGGCCACACTATTTGACACTGCATCCATCATTCCGCCCAATCCTCCGGCAGGAGCAGTTTTTGCCGCTGCTGAGATTCTCATCCCTGAGCCCACGCGAGCTTTCCCGAAACCCTATATCTATGTTTCCAACCGCAACACTGGAACGCAAGACTCACGCGGCGATGCCGTTGCAATCTTTGAGCACGTTAATGCGGGTAGGCGTGACGAGGGATTGAAGCTTGTCAAACACGTGTTCACGGGTATCGACCAACCACGTGGAATGGAGTTTGGTCCTGCTGATGGTAAGGGTGGTGAAGCGTTCTTGATTGTCGCTGGTGTCGCAGGGACCGCAGGAACAAAGATCTTCAGACGCACTGATGGGGGTCGTAACTTGGAGCACGTAGTCACAAATTTGGAGATTCCGACCAGAACAACTTTTGTCTGGCTGTAAGGTCATTGAATGTACCTTTTCAGTTTTCTTCTCGCGCAAGTCTTTAGACACGTGTATTCTATTTTTGTGGTAGGTGGATATAGCATGAGCTAATGTTGAAGGCGACCTCCCCTCATCGACATATCATGCTATATGGATCTTGATGGCCTTCCACGCACGGCAACGACAGGAACTAGCATCAGCCTTTCGTACCCGGCTGGTTATCTCATAATGGTATGCTTTGATTCTTTGAGCCTTGAGGTGGTTCTTGGCTTTTAACCGCTTCCTGGACGTAGATATGGGGTGGCACTAATATAACCTACGACCTACGAGTCCCTTGCCCGTGCTCTACTCGATCATACCGTGTTTCGTCTACATTACGACATATCTTACCCTGATGCTTATCTTGCACTTATTTCCCCTCTTTTCTCTCTCCCGCTGCCATTGCTTTCGTCGACGCAGTTCTGTTACCTCTTAAGGCCCTTGTCCGCACTGATGCTGTCACCAACGTAACTGCTCAGCCTGGTCACCTCACCTCTGGCTCGTCCGTGTCACCTTCTCTCACGATATCTCTCTAACCTGCTTAATCATTGGCGCCCTCACCAACACGCTTTCTGTCAGGTCCCCGAATTGATCTTTTGGCACACCCAGTGCACACCCTCACTGCGCGCATCCATGCTAACTACATTTAGGCCTCGACACACGTCTGCTGCCGTTCATTGGTGCAGGCTCCATTAGTTATTTTTTAGGTACAGAACAGACAATTTTGCAGATTGCATTACGAAATCTTGTGGGAATCAAAATGGGCGAACTTCTGGTGGGAGGCGAAGGCTGTCGCCGCCGGTGTTCTTGCCGTCTGCTGAGGACATCGTGGGTATAAGACACGTTGGGCTGAAGCAAAACATGGCGACGTCTACGAACAAAAAGGCGCAGCAGAATCTTCACAGTATGTCACGCGGTGCGTTCGTTGACGCAGATTTTTTCAATCAGGACCTTGACTGCACCGTCCCCCCAGTGACATCCATAGTTCAATCTACCCTTTCTCGAATCCGGGCCGCCGTGCTTCCACTCTACTCAGGTAGCCTATGCAGGAGATAACTCACAAGTTCCGATGGCTCCGTGGGTTTCATGTGTCGGTTTCGGTAGTGGGGAACACATCTTAATCCATCTAAAATCAGGGACACGCTATGTTGCTGACGCAATGATGCCAGGGCATGATTCTTAGTTTGTGTGTGAAATTTGATCGCTTTAACCCCGCTCATCTCTCCAGAGACATATCCTTTTGTCAGGTCACAAGTCTGCGGAATTTCACAACGGTCTGCGACCAAGGCTGCGGATGATAAGAAAAGGGGCATCGTTGTACGCGGCCATATGGGCACGGTATTCTTCGCAATCCCATAATCGGTATCTTTCCAACGGCTATGTTATCTCCTCTCTCAAATTATATGGGAATCATTTCGTTTGCCATCAGTCACTTGTTCGAAGCTTAGAGGGCCTCACGGAGTCTTCAATGGACGAATCGTGTGTTGCCGAAGTCCGGCTCTGTTTCGATTTGAGGCATTTACAACCGATGCGAACGCTGTGCCCTTACCTATGGGAGAACCAAGACCAGATACGGCATGTAGCTTCTCCGGCCATAATTAGGTTAATCAAATTTGGTTCAAACGCGTCAGGACGCGACAGCCGAGATACAAAGGCTTACACCCATTGCAGCGGGTCTGCGTACCTCAACATCGGCCAACACTCCTTCCCGGACGAGTTCACGAGACCTGTTCCGTGGATGCCTGCGCTCTATTTTTTGTCTCGCTTGGCAATTAGCAGTGTCGGTCTGGGATTCAGCACTGATGATTTGATGTATTGTGAGCTTGGCAGCCACTGATAAACACCATATTACTTCAATTTATCCCCTCCTGCAAGCACTCTTGCCCTATGTTCAGCAGACTTCAACTCCTGGTCACTTTGAACTCGTTATTTTTAGTGAGTTGTGCCGTTTCACGCTCGTAAAAGCCAAAATTAACGCCTTCTTTTCCTTGTGCTTTTCTGCAGCAACATGCGCACCTTGAGGTACCTTCATCCCACGATGGAATGCGAACCTTCCTATTCGACCCCTTTGCCTGGTTTACAAGCCGTGCTTGCCGTTAAAGCAGGTATTTAAAGGGTGGTTTAAGCAGCTAGAATAAGGCGAGCACCTTCAATCAGCTACCTCATTAACTATGCGCGCTACCTCTCTTGTCACTGCTGCTCTTAGCATTGCTTCCGTATTGGGAGCTAACTTCCTCGTCACTGTCGGGGAAGATAATCTCTTTGCCTTCAAGCCTAACGAGATTCACCCAAATGTCGGCGATACTGTTACTTTCCGATTCTTAACCAGAAACCGTGCGTATACACTTCCTTCAAGATGCGCAGAGCGATAGACTCATAGACTTCAACATGATAGACTCGGCTACCACCACAACATTCACTAGCCCTTGCCCTCCTCCACCCGGAGGCGTTCAACCGGGATTCGATACCGGATTGTACGTCCACCCGCCAAGTACTTATGATATACGTTCTTATATACACTTGCTACAGCAACCCATCTGTTCCTGATGGCCCCGCGCCCGAGGCTACTGTTGTTATTGAAGACACCGAGCCTCACTGGGTCTCTTGTATGCAAGCCGGAGGAGCTCATTGTCGCAGGGGCATGACCTTGTCGATTAATCCCACAGCCGATATGACTGAGGCTCAGTTCATGGCTAATGCGATCGCTTCTTAAATATGTGAATGCGAATTACAAATAAGAACAATGTACTTGTAGACTCAATTTTCGTTAACTGGGTCATTTCATTGAAGTGCTGGATGCCCTAGTCAAGTCGCAGCTCCCATACAAGGCATGAGGCATTCTTGAAACGTTTCTTTGATTTGTCGCCCTTGGATGAGAAAATTTTGCCAACTCTGACAACGCCTCATGATCCCGAAAGGCACAAGCTGTGGCACAACCTTGAACCGTTCAGCGAAGGTGTTCGTACCTGATTCTAATCCTGTCCGCTTCGCCTTCCATAGATGCTAAAAACCTCACAGACATATATGTTGTGCGAACTCACTCCGGTTCCGAGGGTCCATGCGAATGACGCTGGAATGACGTCCAATACTAGTAGCTTCTTGAAATTCTTGAGTTCAGTTGCATTCTTCTGTTTGGCAGGCACTTATATGGCATCCTTGTCACCTCGGCTTTCAGTTTGTACTCAACCATCACTGCCCAGTTATACTAGCTGTCGGTACGCACAACGCTGACTATCAATCCAATCAATGTTCAGGATTCCCTTGTCGCATCGCTCAGCTCGATGATAAAGGAAGCCGCATGCTAAAATCCACCTCGTCACTCGTTGGTTTCGAACTAACGATGTTGAAGTTACGGCTTCTGAATCGGCGCAAGTCATCAAATTTGTGCACCAGTTCGGAGTCAAATCAAGCAGTGTGATATACTTGAGCGCGAGACGCGGGCCAATCAAACGAATCACCTTTTAATGACTTGTCAACAACCAGACATGGGCGTCTGAACATTCACCCTTCCCCCTGCGTTTTGGGTCTTAAAGGGCGTTTTGCTCTTATTTCGTGTGTACATAAATATCGAACGTGGCGCCAGTCTACAATCTCAAAATCCAAGAGACAGTGATCGAGCACTATCTATAGTCGGTCTGCATTCTGATATATCGAATGCTCCATATTCGTTTCGAGCTCTATGTCTGGCTGTAATTACTCGCCACAGCACACCTCTCACTCGAACGATCCTACATTTTGAAAGACTCTACATGCAGATCCACTGTTGGACCGCCCCTCAATACGTCGAAAAATCGTGGGGCTTTCAAAGCAGATCGCGCAGCGTAGGCCAAGGCAGCGGGACCGCAAACTGTCAGTGTCTTAATGAGGGCAGATGACAGATAGTGGGCAGCGCAATCGTACCATTAAAAGAGAGAGAACCCGCTGTTTTGCCGATCTCATCATTTACAATACGTTTCAAGTCCGGACGGCCTCGCTCGAAGGAGATTCCAGGATACTTATTCTGCGTGTAGTCCGCAAAGCCAATCTTGACCTCTTCGTCGCCTTCCGCAGAGTCGTCAGCCCATGACTGGTTATCTTCAATGGCTGCTGTAACGTGTACGCGGAAATCGATGGAAAGTCCAGGCCGTGCGGCTGATAGCGTCGGAAGAACGGCAGCCGCAATCCACTCAATGTGTCCTTGATGTATAATAATGAGATTGTGGAGTGTGCGGCTCTTATCATACTTACGAATGTCACGAATAGCCCATATGAAGCACACCCTCTTGCAATCGTTCTTCTTTGACTTCTCTCGACTTTCAGAAAACATAAGCACTAACAAGGTCGTTCTTCACAAAAGCGCTCACCGTAAAATATCTAGCATAAGTGGAAGGGTGAATGTTACCCCGGAACCGCCTAGATCGGTGTAAATTTAGCTCATATCTAGTAGAAATAAAGAGAACACACCGGCGATCAGGACGACTGTCTCAAAACCTCTAAGAAGTGGTGGAGAACTATACGGCCCGTCCATGATGATTTTAGTGGTCTGGTCTCGCTCCGCAATAGCCAACAAGCGTTTTGTAAACCCTTTCTTCACCTGAGCGATGAATACCAATTCCTTGTATTGGGCGGGCCCATTCTCGGAGCACGACGAGGAAACCTCTTCCTCCTTGGTGGAATCAGGGTATTGGGACTCCTGATGCGTCACGTCGATCGTTGAAATGCTAAAGGGGTGTGCTTGAAATGGAGAAAGCTCGGGCACTGTAAGGTACACATTTTGGCCGGGGAGCCAATGAACATGTGTCGATCGCCGTATGGTGACCCGAACAAACTGCTTTGACAGAACTTCGATACGACCGAACTGCTCGATAGACCCTTTCCTGAAATATCCAAAATTATTCACGATGATTCGAATGCCACGTATGAGGCGGTCAAGACCCCAAACAATAAATGTAGGCCAGACATGAAATCCTGCTCTAGAATATAAATCAATGCCGTGGAACCTCGTTTTACGACGACACGTACTGTATCCCTTGCGCGTGGAAGTATCCACCTAAAAGTATAATACTATGAAATCAAATAAAAAAGCATCAGCGTTACCAAAGATAGTAGCCATGAAAAACACACAAAACGAATAAAAAATGAACTATGAGAAAGACCTCGTAATGGCGATTTCGTAACGGACGGACAGAGACAACAGATAAGACCGTGAGAGAAGTCGCAGCCAGAACGCCACATCGTACCCAGGGATGGTCGAATGTGAGGGAACCAGTCATTCTAGCAACACGATTACGGTTACCTTAAAGGTCTTTAGCTGTGAATGCGTACCCTATTTTGATCTAAACAATGGAGTTAGTCTTAGAATATGGGACGGCGAGAGGAGAAACTTGCTCGTCCTGATGCATGTACCCATATCAAGACACAAACTGCACGCGAGGCCATTCTATGGAGGTAATTCAACTGGTGCACACAGGTATCAGCACAGGAAACAGGCGGGTGACTTGAACAGACTTTATTGTAGCTGACGCCAGTGAGCACTAGTGACGCATGAGGTGGGTGACGACTTGTTGGTATGAATACTCACAAGATATGATATTGTTTTTGGTACCCAAAGCTGCGATTAGTGGTAATTGAAGAGCTGCTAGATTGCCAGCCATGTTAGCATAATATCTCGGATCGAATCTTAATCCTTTTGTTGACGTAGCTAAACCATCGAGTCACTTTACAATGAACTAGCTGTCATTTTTGGAGACCACCCACTGTTAGCCAGCGACCATGAAAATATAAGCGCTATGTATGCGGCCGGCACAAACATCTCCGCGGGGTTCAAGACATATGAGCGTCCGATGGGGACAGAAGTCCTAAATGCTAGAGCTTTGAATGCGTTCGCCAATGCCAATGGAAGTCTGTATATTGATATAGTCCTGGATTCTTTAGTAGGCGTTGTTTGGGTCGCTCTAGATCGGCGAGTCAAGTGATAGGCAAGGGTGGAGAAATGGCAGATGGAAACACAAGCAAGAAATGCTATAATACAGATCCATGCGCGAACCGGATAATCTCTAGCATGTGCAATTCGAGTTATTTTATCGACATCGGGCGCTTTCGAAGCCGTGGCAGCTGCGACTATTGTGTCGGGGACGAAGTCAGGTAGAGTTGGGGATGTCATAGTTATATTGGAGGTGGTGTATACCTTGCATTATTTATACGGCATCCCAAATCCGAAGAAGGGCGTAATTACTGATTCATACATGTGCGTATGTGTAACAGAAAAAAAAAAGCAATATCACCAGAAGGATTCAGATCATGTCTCCAAGCCTTTTGACGGTTTATCTGATAAGACACATCTGATAAGACAAATTACATCTTATCTGAGCAGCCCGAAAAGAGTTTCCATCAAACCCAATCAATCGGTGGTGTCGGAGGCTTATTATAGGTTGATACTTCTGCCATCTCGATAGACTTGTGAGAGTCTAACTTCTGAATCCCGCTAGTGATTTTGAGCTCACTGATAGTCAGCTATGTCTAGTCGAGAATGGTTTGGGGCAGTAAGGAGGCACGGGCAATCGGAATCTTCACAGGGTGCCAACTGCCAAGTGCATCAGGGGAATAACCAATCATGATCATGATCATAAGGGCGACGCATCACCTAACTCGTCCAAATACATGTACGCACATCTAGACTCCAGCTAAGCCTTTTGTTGACATTGATGATGCATTTTTTGAGGGCAAACAGTCATCATTTGATCACTTCAATTTTGAACCAATAACTAGCTGCAGTGAGCGGTTGAACATCTGAAGGAAAGAAATGTCCACGCTTGATAGTCACCGTGCCGAGCTAGCTGTCAGTGCAAAGCGAGATAGCCTCAATAAAGAGCGGACAGTGTCTGCTAGCGCTAGAATTGCACACACTTTGTATAAACGCTACGAGCTTGCGCAAGTGTTAAGAAATCTACCTCTGGATTCACTGATGATCCAGTCGATGAGGCGCCGTAGACCAGGATGAACTCGTTCCAAGTTTGTCCCAGGATACAGGATACAGGATACTAAACTCGCTCTGCATCCGCATCCGGTTTTAGATCATTTGTAGTTTCTGTGAAACAATCGCCAAGTGATGCGTTGCCGTCGATATAAACACGTATACCGATAATCATTCTGCTGAACTCGCGCCACATCGTAAGGGCCAGCGAGTCAGGAATTTATTGAACGAAACCAGAAACACTCAATACGAGGGTTTTTGGTCTTCAGAAAGTTTTTTTAACTGACCAATGACATTAAAAGAACATATGATAATCGAACATGAATCTCGTGCAATGATGCTTCCCAGTATTTCACGACTGACATACTATTTTCTGGATAGGATCTTGATCAGAAAACTTGAATAAGTTGATGGAGTGAAAGCTATCCGGGATTCACCTATGAGACAGTAGATTAAACAGCAATGCATTGAGAATGGATCCTGACCAGGGACGCGGACAACTGTTCCCTAAGAAGGGAGTTTAGGTGCACACATCGTTTACAACGACCTTTGTACGTCGATTCGTTCCAGCGCCGTCCAAGAACCAAATGATACTTAATCTATCTCTAGCGAAAAATACCGACCTCCTGCATAGAAAAAGGACTCTATCAGGATGGAAACACTTTGGCGAGAAATCTCTCGTCTCGCCATCATTGCGAGCAACGATCGAGATGAGCTTCACATGGAGAGATTTTGGCGCCGCGAGGCGTATGTTTCGACTTAGAAGCCGATACATTACCCTAACTGCGTCTTTGAAAAGGCTAGACAGGTATTTAACAGCGTAAAGCCTTGAAATACCCCGCAAACAGGGTAGAATCTTGACGCAGCTACTGTGTGTGAGGGAACGTCGCAATTAGAAAAACTGTAGCGGACCGGAAAGATTTGACCGGCTTCCGACCCGAATAGTGCGAGTGATAAGATGGCAGAAGACATGAAGGCACAATCAACACCATGCATAGCCGATAGATATCGGGTTCCCATTGATTGAAGGTGGAACGAGCTACAGCGTACGACGAAACCGCCCTTCTGACTAGACAAAATGTTGGCCGTGGCAATGATAGTACATATGTACAGTTCTGAGTGCAATAACAAACAAGGTATGGTTATCAAGTGTACGAGGTGGTGGGACTATGTATGGTGATGGTGTTCGTTAACCGCGGAGTGGCGTTTGGAAAATTGAGATTGTATAAATAAGATGACGAGATTAACAAAAACAAAGACAAGCATGACAAGAACAGGAATAGACCAGTGACTCGTGATGGCAGTCTTGCGAGGCTCGCAAGGAACCGACAGGGGTATGGGAGGATTGCGGGAACAAGGAAACTCAGAGATTCTGTATCTGGACGATGAGAAACTGTTTCTCGTCACTAAATTGATCGTCTGTGACGATGTCAGCGCTGTGTTTCGGCGAGGCAGGGTGCTACATACCCTCCTTATCGTTATGGAAGTCTTTAAGGAACACCAGAAGCTTCTCCTTGTTCCGACGAAGAATAGCTTCTATCTGTGGGGGCTTCTTGGGGTTCGCGACGAAGACCTTGAACACATGGAAAGCTTCAAATTGTATGTTCTTGCTCTTCTCGCGAAGTAAGTTCATCATCATCTTGAGGTTAGCCTCATTTGCAATGTATCGAGTCATGACATTGAAGTTTGCTCGGTCAAGTAAGATTTCCCCCAGTAATTTTAGGGACTGACGCTTGGTGACGTAGTTGTTGGATAAGATTAGCGTGGCATAGGAGGAGAAAAACTGTAACTACTGTCAGAATGGAAACGTTGAAGGAAGTTACTAGAGCGTACACGGTCATAGTTCTTGTCAAGGTAATCAGCAACCATCGGTTTATGCCGTGTCAATGTTTCCTTGAGGTTTGCGAAAGCATCACAAGAAATACCAAACGTCGTAGTCTCGATGTAATGTGGGTATTTATAAAATCTAACGATATGAGTTGAGAGGAATGAGGAACGGAGATTGATGTCGAACTCACTGATCTGAATGTAGTAGTATCTTCGCTAGCTGTTCATGACGCAGCATTTCCTTGAGAATCATGCCAGTGTTCAAAGCAATCTCTTCGTTTTCGTAGCCCGAAAGAGCGGCAAATACAACTTCATGCTTGGCGGAAAGATACTCGACGGTAGGATGACGTGAGCCTATTTGCCGTCGCAGGAGGTTGTTGAAAATTTGTACAACATCCTTCCGTGCCTCAAACTCGAACCGTGCAATGTGAACAACTAGAAGGTATAACAGGTCAGTGTGATAGGTTTCCTGGGCAAGTTGAGCAACAAGCTCGGGAGCAGGGTCTATATAAAGATAAGCGATTCGGTTCCGTGAATCTACAGGCTAATAACACACCGCCATCGCCGTAGAGAATGGCCTTGATCTGCTGCAGGTTCTTTGATATGTCTTCTGTGGCCTATAAGAGATATCAGAAAGGTGTTTGATTCACCTGTCCGGTAATTCACTCATGCCTTTCTTCGAGTCTCACCCCCAGGTGCACTGGTCTCGAGCTTTGGGATAGCGTCACGGAGACTACGAACCAGATCTGGAGGTGTGCGAGGCTTTGTCTTGAAAAAGTTCATGGATCGAGTAGTTAGAGGAGACAGAACTCTGGAGATGTTCGAAGAAAGGGCAGATGACTGTATATGACTGCTGTAATCGGCGTGCAAGGCTGCTGTAGTCAGTTAGATTCAACCATCCATCGGCCACCGCCGACCATATTACCCTTTTTGGTTGGCCTTCGCGGCCCGATCAATCCGGGCAATACGCCGCCATGTGCCATAACTCCTTGTTACGCACATTCATCACACATTCGCAACTAGTCCTTCAGCCCGTTTGCAAATCTTACCCAATATTGAATGTTATGTTAACTGCTCGCTCTTTGATTCTATGCAATCCTAGCAGCTGACCGAGCCGATGTTATTGAACAGGTGTCATCATCCATCACACACCGGAAGCTCGTGGTCAGCATTGTCATGAGACGACACTAGCTAGCTGATTGGCAGCAGTCTGATGTTCGTGGTACTCTTTTCGATCATGACGATGACATCCTATACATCATGACATCAACACCTCCACATGCCTATGAGAATTGCAAACGTAATCAGGTCCATATGAACTAGACAAGCTACCTGTATAGACAACCTATAGACAACTTTTGTATGGTACTGAGGTTATAAACATTTCGATTGCTCACATCCAATCACTCGGGTAGGAGTTTAGCAGGTCGATTTCACGACAACAGTTGTCGGGTTGGGACACGCCCCGCCAGTGTTGGTGTAAACGAGTGCCCCGTTAACATTCTTGAAATATCGTCAAAAATACAGGTGAAAGTTGCTGTCTAAGGCGCAACGTACTTGGTAAACACAGTAGGGGGAAAATCCAGGTATGGACGGGCTATCGTAGCTGAAACCGTATTTAATACATGCTGAAGGCATATGATTTCGATAGGGTACCTACTTGCATTGGACCATGCCAGTGCTCTTCCGGGTAAGTGTCAAAGTACGTGTCTGTCCTGAATAGAATATTGATGGTGGGCACACAGCGCAGTTCACAGCGGCAGCGCTACCACTGAATGATATAACAGAGAGCGACAGAGCTGATAAAGCGGTGGCCCAGGTACGAGAGAACATGTCTATGAGGCTGGCAGGTCTCCAGTAAAATTCACAAGAGATAAAGGTACAGTCGAGGTTATTCCAGCCTTTATGGTGCGTTTTACGCGGCTAGCATACCTTCGATGCATGGCAGGTCTGACACCTTTCTGATGCATCCTGCACTGCGGATGCCACCTGCGTCACGTAAGTTTCCCCGCATTGCTCCTCTCCCTGCATCAGGGGAGGCGTGTGCTGTCAAGGTGGCAATGAGAAGCCGGTAATGGCGCCGCCCGGATCCCTTGAAACTTTTTACAATAGCAAAGGGATGTGCAGCAACTGCCCGGAACCTGCAAACCTGCAAACCTGGTTAGACATAAAGCGTAAGCAAGGATGGCAAAGGACCATGGCGCCGAAACCCATAGGACTGTATTTGTTTGACAAATGCCTCGATAGGGTCAATGCCGTATTCCGGGTTAATTTTGACAGGATATAACTCGACAGCCACTGTTACAATTTGCCATCTTGCCTTGCGTTCTACACTAGTGTAGCACCCCTTTGAGCTTTTAATATGATCAGTAACAAAGGACGTGGTCGGAAGCTACTTCAATCGCTGAAGAAAATCTGGCATATCTAAGTCCTGGGATCGAGCAGATACGATACTATTGCTATGGCACATGCAGTTAGCTAGAGCTTTTTTTATGAACTCTGTAGGTTAGCTATCATAAACCGGGGGCCTGACTCGGCTTAGGTGACGTGAATGGTTGGGGTCATACTTTGTTTTGCAATGGCTATCCAGTATCAATTAAGTATACAGAGAGATGCATCGCAGTGTGGAAAGTTACTGCACAGTTCAGTTACAATAGTCCCTGAGTAATCATTCTGTGACGATTCCCACATGCAAGTGGTGCAATGAAGCCCGCGGCTGTTGAGCTTTCTAGGAGCAGACCGCGTACATATCGACCAAGGAGTACTACACTCCAGCGCAAATGACTCAGTCACACCTCTTGACCTCAATGTGTGCTACCCATGAACGTCAGGTCAAAAACCATAATGGAGAATTGCATGTGAAAATTTCATATTCATGTTTATTAGGAAGTTCATCGATAGCATACAATGTACGAGGATGTACAACCGTAAACTACAAGACTGGAATCAGCGCAAAACCTTTCATACGGTATTCGTACTGACCAAACCTTTAGCAGCTGGTCTTGAACACAACTTGGGCAGGGAACGGGCAAGCCCCAGGAACAGAAGTGACAGTTGGGCCTGTATTCGTGGCGAAGACTGAGCCATCTAGATTCTACAAAGAATGACCATGAGCTGAGAGCACACAAACGCACTATTGGGGGGGTGGGTTGAGCGTCCTATAAACACTTACGGCATACACGCAAATAGGAAGTTTTGAAGGAATGGTGGGGGTGCCATAGCTGAAGTGGAGAGCCATCAGTCACATTACTCGACAAACCTTGGCGCGATACTACTTACTCGCACTGTGTATAACCCCGAACGGAACTTTGGAAGGTATGGGTCAAGGTACGAGTTTGAGCCTGATAAAAGATCGACGGAGGGCAAACAGCACAAGGAACCAGAGCAACTGCGCTGCCGCAAAGGGATGCAATCGAGAAGACTAATGCGGTGGTAGTACCAGTAAGGCGGAACAACATATCGAGAGGTGTCTAGAGAGGCTGAACTTGGGGAGTTCTAGAGTAGACTGCTGAATGGTTGTTCTTATGTCTTTCGCATGAAGCATTCCGCATGGCGAATGTAATTTTTTGCCGGACTCATGCTTCATAAGCGGCCCCATGCACTTCTTCGAGTTCCTGCCGTTGTTTTTCGTGAAAAGCACCGTCTTGTCAAGCTATCAGGGATAATCAATTGCCGACGTAGTTGTCAGACAGCTGGGGCGATTGCCGCGGGTGCTTGAGTAGATAGGGGGGACATGCGGGGGACAGAGGTACGCGGGAGGCTTCTAAAGTTCACAAAGCAATCAAGTTTTACGCGCTTGAAATCTAAGGCCGGGCACAGACCAGTATGTAGCTGTCATTATGCGGCCCTAGACACTGCTCCGCTTAGGACCTAGAGCAAAAAACTGATTGAGTATCTCCCCACTAACCTCGCAAGGACTGGCAGTATACGCATTTAAGTACCGCGACAAGGACGGTGAAAAAATCTAGGGATTGATTGATAGTTTGATGCCCAACGGACGAATGGTCCGTCAGAGCATGGTAGCTCCCTCATTTATAAGCGCACTACTGTAGCAGTAACGGTTATGATTGCCAGCAGTATTGGCGACTAAATTGACTTGGCGTTAGTTCCTAGGTCAGCAGATCAAGCTGTGAGTTTTTTTATGATGAGTGTACGAATTACGTCTGCTCACAAAAACCACACAAACATGAACTGACCCCGGCCCTCTAGGGACACACGTTTGCGATGCGGAGTCAAGGAAACGCTGGAGTGGCTGTGGTATGACCGTATGAGATGGCGGTGGCTGTGAGGCGGTGTCATTGCCGCAAACAGTTCAAACGGGCGGTTTCCCACTCCTTTCACCACTTATTTACGTTCAGCCTCAGATTTACCCATTTTGCAACCTTACACTCTAGAACATATTAGAAGACACTTGAACTAGACTTCAGTCAGAAATCTCTCATTCAGAACCTCTTACCCTCTTTAATATACATAATGACTTCGGCTTCCAACTCAACATCCTTCACTCCTGACAATGCGCTTGACCTACTCTTCTCCTCCGACCTCATTTCGAGCGAGGTCAAGAGTGCCATGCATCCTGATGTGCACGTAAGTTTTCTCTTTTCAGTCTCTGAATTTGGTAGGCCTAACCGTCACCAACAGATTCGCCCGCTGGCTTCGACCGACTACCGCAGGGGTCATCTACGCGTTCTATCTGTTCTCACCGCCTCGCCAGACCCAGGAGAGGCTTCCTGGCTCGCGCATTTCGAGGCTCTCCGGTCAGCAGGGCGCACATACTATACCCTCGTCATCGTCGACAAAAATTCCGATCAAATTGTTGGCGTTGGCACTGTATTCATCGAACGCAAGTTCCAGCGTGGTATCAGCTGCGTTGGACACATAGAAGACATCGCTGTTGATGAGAAACAACAGGGAAAGAAGCTCGGACTGAGAATTATACAGGCATTGACGTACATCAGCGAAAATGTTGGTGCATACAAGACGATCTTGAACTGTAGCGACAAAAATATTCGTGCGTATCCTCCTTTATTTCAATTGTTCATTGATACAGAACGCTTCTTTCTGTAACAGCATTTTACCAGAAATGTGGATTCGAGAAGAAAGAAAACGAGATGGTAAGTCTAAGATTTTCGAAATCGTTGTCCTCGCAGACTTACCTGTTCAAGGCGAGATACACTCCTCAGCGCGCGCACTCACCAAAACTTTGAAGAATAAAACGTCGAAGCGTTAGACATGTATATTCCACACTGCTATAGATACCACATACTCCTTGGTACATCGGACTGCACGAGATACGGACAATAGCGAATACCCCCGTACTAATGTTAATGAGCTTGGCGCATACTAGGTACTTTATCTTCTTGTAAATAGATTTTTGGAACATTTGGGGTCTTTTCTTACTTCAGGCCGTGTTTCGTCGGTTCACTTGATGACTTAGGGGCCTCCTGTGTGTATACTGGGTGAGAGCCATAGTTGCTCAAATTAGTGCATCTTCAGATTTGCTGTCAATGAGGAGCGTTGTCAATGATGATGGGATGGATGCCAAGCTGCAGAAGAGGATCCTGAGATACTTCGCATCTTTGACATCACTCTACATAACACACAGATTGAGCACGACTGGTATGTCGGCACATCAAAACCTAACAAAGGTCTGGTCTACTGTAGCTTATTATGACCACATCTTAATCGTGGATGTCAGTGGAAGTGGTGTTCAATCTTGCGTTTGTTATGCAATGAAGCAAACCTTCCACGGTCTGACATCTTGCGCACTTGAGCCGAACATCGAGCTGCAAATGCTGGTTACAGCCCAGTTTAGGTGTTGAAGAGATATGGTCGATGGTGATAGACTTTATTTTATCTTAGACGGGCTGCCATAAGGACGCTTTGGGTATCATTTCAAGACTGTATTTGTCAATAATCTAGCATATCCCTCGGCTTTGCTTTCGTCCTTTGTCTTCTTTCTTTGTCTCTTCTTTGTCAGGTCAGATTGACATTCTTGAATTCAGGTTGGTTCTCCTTCCTTCTCTGGATTGTCTCAATGGTGATGCTGTCCATGTTTTTCTTTCGACAACTTTCTTTCTCCTCCCTGCCTTGGCGCACGCTACCCGCCTCGATGATTTGTTTCCAAGGCGAATGTTTTACTACGGTCAGGCATGCGGCTCTTTGAAAAATGTCAGTTCCCTCACAGTTCACTTCGGGCCCATATAATTTAGGGGCAAGCGTTACAATTTAGTCTAATAGGGCTGTCGAAATCATGAGTTGGCTCGAAAAAATACCTGAACAGTATTTAAACTCTGCCCCTGAATTGCTGAACAGCTCGAACTATTTCTACATTTTGAGTTCCTTTAAGGGTTTAATTAGTGTTGTTAAAATGGAGCATGGAGATATGAGATGAATCAGGTGATGGCGCCTGCGTCACAAGTCCTATTGCGTGAGCATGTAACTACCACGGGGGACAACTGTAGATTACATCAGAACAAGACCAGCGGAAACAAAACAAAGTAATCGCATACCCAGTTTTTGAAGAAGACCTGTAAACCAAGTAATGCTATCTTCATATCCCGCAAAAAACGGTTTCAACTGCAGCAAAGCACCTAATCCGTAACGCCGCGTGTGCTTGTCGATTAAGAACGATTTTGAGCCGTTTATCATAGCACCAATCCGAGCCTTTGATTCTTCGTCCAACACGCTGTAAGGTTCCAAGCCCCGAATATCAAGTTCATAACAAGGGCTTTGCTTATTTGTCAATGGGTGCTGGAGATTGTAGTCTGCTTCTTGGGTCATGCGTGCACCCTGATTCCGGAGAAGTGAATAACAATGAACCACAGTGATGTAAGGTAAATCCTTAGCGCCGTTGAAAATACCAAGTCGCTCCGCAGACTGGGAGCGTACGCTGTCGGCATTTGCGTTTGTACTCGTCTTGTCTTGCTCCAAAACGCATGAAACGGAGTCTGCAGAGAGTGTCATGAAACGAGAGAAAAAAATAGGCAAAACTCGATCGGTAAGCTCCTGGTCGTCTTCGCAGAGGATTGCTGCTCCACGGAGCCACAGTGCCCATAGGTAAGTCTTGTTAAGAGATGAAGCGTCGTGTACCTTGACGTAGTGTGAGAAGTGGAAGTAGGCGTCTTCGAATGCGGTCTCGAAGTTCTTTGTAGCAGCTTTACAAGTAAGTTCGGCCCTGTTCACAGGGAAGGAAGTTCGAAGTGCACGCCATGCATCATCCGTCAAAAGTGTTTTGTAGTAGGTACTGACCGGTACACGACTATGATACTTCAATTCACTCTGCGCATTTTCTGGAAGATTGTTGATAGCTTTGTCCATCGCAAAAATGCTGATAGCTCGGCCGATAAGCTCTCCAATGGTACCTTGCGCAGCCAATCCCGTGTTGACAAATCGGAGCAATATGTCCCACATATCCATGTAGGGTTCCTTCATGTTCATAATCTGTGCTGCACCCTCTGCAACAATAGGTTCAGAAGAGGATCCCGTCATTATTACCTCTTGATCCTCATGCACAGAATAAACGGTCCGCAAGTGGGATCTAACCATTTCTTGCTCATAGTCTCGGGCCCTAGAAGTCGCTGGCGAGAGATCGAGAAGGAGTCTGGCGGAGAGAATGGCGATCGACGAAGCGTCAAGCCTGAAAAGACCTCGCAAAGGCAGTGGGCGCCCAGAAAGCTTCTCTTGAACTATCTGCATCATCCGGGAAATGGCAGCAGAACGGTCTGGTTGTTCCGTTGCTGTACGGAAAGTATACAGTGAATGCCACCTACATGACAATGATACTATCAGCAGATATAAAGTCAGAGCGAAGAGTTACTGACAGCGGTCGCCCAAACTTTGCGATAAATGGCAACGTTCCAGCAGTTTCTGCCGTCACTTCGCCGGGCTTCAGAGGGGCCATCTCGAGAAATGTGTCAAACAAAAGCTCGGTGAACGGTACTGGGCCGGCAAGATTGAGTTCTCTTTTACGAAACGATGGCGCAGAGTGTTTGGAAGGCGGAATCTTAGAAATCGGCGTTGCGGTTGTAAGAGTAACAACACAGAAGTTTTTCTGTGAGAGTTCGGCCAGGACAGATTTAAGACGTGAATACGAGGTGTGCGGGGTCGTTAGCTGTGGTTCGTAGAGAACGTGAATCTCGTCTAGTGACAAGATGATGGGATAACCAGGAAAGTCGGAACATGCATTTTTCACGAAATCGTCAAGGCGTTGATAAGCAAGGGTAAGGGTGTTTGGAACGCTGATCAATCTTATGGAAGAGGTGACCGATGTGTAGAATTGACGTCTTCGGCTCCTGTCGTTGAACAACTTGAAGCATTCTTGAACAAGGTGTCGGTACTTGACAAAGCATTGCTCGCCTTGGGCTCGATCTTGGGTGTTAAGTTTGGTAAATTCCTTGAGCTGCAGCAGTAAAACGTTAAAAAGAGAAACTAAAAACCCTCTCCAAAAGTTTTTGGATGCATCTTGATCGTGAGCTGAGGGCGCCTTTGTAACCGTTTCTCTGATCACTTCATCGCTATACGGGTATGCTATGTCAAGCAAATATCTAAGATGTTTCCCCCAGTTGCAAAGTTAGGATAAACTTGCCGATCGTTCCGGGGGGGTCCGCTTCTCGTAAGCACACTTGGATAACAATGCGATCCTGTGCAATCCTATACATTGTCTTAGATTTGCCTGTTCCGGAAGACTGGACTACTGGAAGAATGCGAGCGTAGTGATTTTGGCTCTCATTGAGAGTCATCACTTCATCGATGGCCTTGAGCATAATTTCGTGATGAGTCCCAATGTAGTCTGATTCGAAGGCAGCGATAAGAGCTGTAGCATAGATTAATATCGGTCTGTATAGCTCCGTTGAAAATCATAGACCGACGCTCAGCTGCCGGGTGTGCGCGTCAATATGATGTAAGCAAAGAACATCAAAGTAACGAGCCTAGAGATGGAGGAAAACCGTGTGGCGCTTTGTTGTGGCGAAGAACTTAATTCAAGTCCGATGAGCGATCACAGGATAGTGTATGGAAACTCACTTGCACCGTCAAAGAGTGGTTGGTACTCCTTGTATTTGATGCATCGATCGAGCAATGTCACAAGATGCCCTCCAGCTTGGACTGCCTCCTGACACCAATCTCGTAAAAGAAACTCGCGGTTCAGGACAGTTTTCCATGCAGGATCACCCCAAACCATATAAAATACCTCTGTGAGCACGCTAGCCCTTAGGCGGTCATTGATCGTGGCGGCGGTCGGGTCGTAAAGAGGATCGATGATAGTAGAGACTGCTGGGAGTTTAGGTGTACCGATAGGTGATACTGCTGATGGAGTGACACTAACTTCCATTGGATCAGCATCAGTAGACGCCGACAAAGTGCTGTTGCTGTGATCCATCAATGAAGCTTTTCAAGATGAGGCGTGCTGGTTCACGGAAGTCGCGTTTGAGAAATTGAGACTGAGCAGTGAGATATGTCATAAACATGAGTCCACGTGATACGCTTTACTCCATGAACAATGACTCCCGGTCAAAATCACATATAGCCAAATAATATTGTATCATTTTAAATTGAAGTCTAATATTTGTTTATCGATTCACCATGC